>JANZLQ010000092.1:5082276-5128050 GCA_026212715.1 Elanus axillaris | reverse complement strand
CCCCCCATCCCTTTCTTTTTTCCCACTCTTTGGGCCTAAACTGAGAGATGTTTAACAGTACAATTTCAACACCTTTCAGCATTAAACTATCAGGATTAGGTTTTCTTCCCCAAAAACAGAGCACTATGAGATACTGAAGCACTAGCAACAGCAGTATAAAATGTCAAAAACTGACTCTCTAACATGGTAGTGTTAAAACAATGCCAACAATGTTAACTCTGATGAAACCCCAAATTATCCAAACAATAACAAGTTGTTTGTCTGCTACACCAGATAATTTAGCACTAATTATATAATTTAATTGTATTTATATTTAAATAAATAGTCTTAACTCCTTTCCTTGGAATTCTTCATGGATTATAAATGCTTGTAATACTAGAGATAAGAACAAACTGCACAACTTATGTAGGCAAGAGAACGCTTAGTTTGATTTTGGTTTTTTTGATGGACAGACACAGAAAGGACATTTCACAGTGTCCCACTGTGAGATAATTTTAAAATTCACTGTTTCGTTGTGGTGCTTCTCCAACACAACAATTCCTTACCCTCTTTTTGCTGCCTTGGTTAGTACTGATATCCCATCTCCTGAAACATCTGTCCCTGCATAGGTAAACTTTATCCAGGATTCCAAATATATTACCATTACTGAGTGGCTTCCGCAAGCTTTCACGTGTAACTGTGAAGCCCAAAACACAATTTCTCTTAGGCTGTGAGAAGCAGTAAAGAAGGGATTAGAAGAGGTTGTTGTGAAGAAATGTCCTTTTGCTATGGCAGCTTTTACATTATATTTGAAACAGGTTTTACGGATCAGTTTTCAGCTATTTGTGTGATACCTGGAGTTAGTGTAGTCCCCATTTCTCTCAAAATGGGACTAAAATGGAGGAAATTTGAGCTACTGTATGTAGATTGGCATTTGATCATTCAATTAGGCACAATAAGAAGGAATCAGAAGAGTCTCTTCCCGTAACTGCCTTCTGGGCCTCACCCAAACTGCTCCGGGGAGAAGTGAGCATTTAAGGCCTGAGGCCATCTGCTCCCTGGTGGGCTCTGCCCATTGTGGTCCTCGTCTGGGGGCAGCTGCAGAAAGCTGCTGTATTCCCCTTCCAAGCAGGAAGCTGTTTTGTACACAAGCCTGCCCTTCCCTACATCCACAGGGATATAACATGGCCTTGTCATGCAAATCATTCTGCAGATGAGAGAAGTGATTCATCTGCAGAATGTCTTGGGTTGTCAGAAGATCTTACCACCGGGAAAAAAAGACTGTAACAGTTACACAAACAAAAGCTCTAGTGGAAAATAAAAATAAAGTTTTCTCCATTCTGATGAACCATTTTTGACAAGGGCATTTGAACATGACTGCAGTCAGGACAAAGCAGTAGAGCAAACACTTCTGCTAGGCTTAGGGACTCTGTAATCATATTAATTCCCAAATGTGCTTGAACAGGTGTAAATAACAGAATCTTACTTAACGTGCAAAACAGGCCTAAACACAGGCCCAGAGCTTTAGCAGTACCTGGTCCATTCTGCACCAGAAGACTGGAGATATTTTAGTTATCTCCAGGGATAGCTCTGCTACAAACTGAGCCTCCCAGTGTGGTAGTTTCTACAGTGCAGAATGACGTGAAGTGGTTTCTGTTGGAAAAGGAGGGGGTCTTTCCTACTGCAAGATGAAACAATGGAAGTAAGTGACATGGAAAATATTCACGTGATTCACCTGCATGTTTTTACAATGTTCTCCAGCAACTCCACTATAAGATGGTAACACAAAGAGAATCAACAGTGGAGGCAAACTAGGTAATTTAATAATTTTCTAATCCTTGGCAATAGCATTTATATATTTGCTTGACCTGGAAGGCCTAAATCTAGTGATACAGTCATGGAAGGAGAAGCATCAAGATAACATGTTCACTAAAGTTTGCTTTGGTCCTAACTGTTTCAACCACTTCATCATTATAGCACATTGTGGCGTTTTATCCTTGCAGCCCCCAAACAGACTTTTAGTTTAAACCATAGTCTAGATTTCTGGTTCTATTAGCTTTTTCCTTCTTTGTAGTGGCATTTCACCTACAGTAACATAGAGACTTGATTGCTCCTCCCTATCTATTGCCACAGGGGGAGAAAAAAAGGCAGAGAGCAAGTGATAAGCTTTGCTTTCCTAGCACTGAACTGTAAATTTTCAGTGGCAAGAAAGAGGGGTTGCAGCACATCACAACTGGGAAGCTACAGTAGCTAAATTCCTGATGTTCCTGTATTAATGTCCATTCACTGGCAAGACAGTCTTTGCTCATGGTGATCTAGGGCATAAGCCTTCTTCTGGAACCCGAAGAGAGAACTTCTTCCTACTTCCAGACAACATGATCTGAGTGATTCCTAACTATGCTTGTCTTTTCCATTTGTGTTACTTTTATTGCCTAAAACCTTCTTAGGGAATAATCATTAACTGTAAGTGCTTCCATTAGAGCTTCTGTTGATTTCAAAGGCAATCCATGTATTTAATTATATTCAGTGAGAAAATTCGTAGAATACATGTGAACATTCATTTCATTCTAGTTCAGAATGGACAATTGCTAATACTAATGTAAGGCTCCAGTACCTCAGCTGCACATACCCTATGTTAAAGGAAGTGAATGGTATCAGATTTATTTTTCTGGTAACAGTACTATGACAATGTTAGCAAAAGTTTACAAAGAAAAACATACCTGGACTAGAACTTCAAGAGGGCATAAACAAGTCACTTGCTAACTACACCAAGAATTTGATTAATTTGATCATATCTAATTAGGAATTGCCCTTTCAGATTTTTCTTTTTCAAGGAACAGAAGCAAATCCCTTAAATCTAGCATGATAGTTTTGGTCTTGTGTTATTACAAGTCCCTGTCTTCTTGAATTAAAGTAAAAAGAGAAAGGGTAGGGGGTTTTTCTTAAAACATTTCCCATTTCTCACTAAAATTTCTGTAATAAGAATGCCACATCTGATAATGTTATCCCAGTAGATGATTGAGCAGTCAAAAAAAAGAATTAACCAGTGAGGAATCAGAGAGGGTTGGGGTTTTGCCGTCAGATTTTAAATATTTTTAAAAGCCACGTTGGTCAATTTACATTTTATACATACTTGAAAGAATGGCACATTAAGATAGATGAACACATTGCGATGCCTTCCAGTGTTACAAGGGTGACAAACAAATTTGAAGATCCACGTAAGATTTAAAGAACAGTACATTTGTTTAAATAAACTCATAGAAAACTAACATAAACAATCATAAAACAGATTTTTTAAACAGGTAAAATGAATAAACTGTAAAAATACTGCATTCTCCCATAAACATACTCTGTGGTTCCACCACCTTGTGGCCAACAAAAAAAGTTGCAGTTTTGCTTCATACGGTGCATGCTGATTGCCTTCTGTTAGCAACTGAAGGTCAGAATCGAGGCAGGTAGCGGGCATCAGCGAATACAGTCAACACACTGCTGCGTTTTGCCCCTAGCTGATACACTGAAAAATAGCAGCATTAAAATACAGCCTGAAATAGCTTAGCTACTACCTCAACTTGTTAAAATTGTGCAAGAATAAAGAACAAGAGCAGCATTTTAATGGACGTGTTTCAATTTGGTTTCAGACGCTCCCCTCCCATACAAAGCACGCACAAACACAAAGCTGAAACTGATCTAGTAACTGTTATTTCTTGTCCATCCTTGAAAACTTTACCGGTAGTCTGCTTTACTTAACTTTTAAAAATTTTACTTAAAACCCTATTGAGTGTTAAAAAAAATCCATGAGAATTTGAAAATAGTTTCTAAATGCCAGGAAACTGATTATTCCTCTCCTTAAACTGGAGATACACGGACTATCCTAATCACCTGAATGTCTTTAGTTGAAAGTTTTAATGTTTCAGATTCCTGTTACTGAAAGCTGTATTTTTAGGAAGGTCTCTCCAATACACTAGAAACTGAGAGACTGTAAACTCCCAGTACACACATAAAGGGTAATTTTTGGCTAGTTTCTCTTATGTTGTTTATATTGTACCTTTTTGATACAGAAAATGGAAGAATTAGGTTTTCTGACACAACTCGCAAGGGAATATATAAAAGTAGAAATCAGAAGGCCTTCTCTAAACCCGAGTTTTCCAATTCCCTTTTTGTTTAAGTATGATAAGGCTTATTAAAAAAATAAGAAAGTAAAAAAGCCAAAACACACCACCCACCCCCACCGCCCCCCAAAAAAACAACCCCAACCAACATCGCTGGGAAAAGAACATAAAAGCCTTTTGGAAATACTTAATTTCTGAAAACACAAGACTATCTGAAAAAACTTAATTGCAAAATTAAATGAAATTCAAGAAATCAATTCTCATATTTCAAATCAGTCCATGATTTCATCATTAGCAATAAGATGCACTATCTTTTCCAGCCCAAAATTACCAGCTTTGGGGAAAACATATTCATACTTAAGAGAAATAATTAACGGGTTAAGTTAAATTAACTTTTTTTCCCTGATCCACATGCCTGCATGTTAGATAATGTTACATTAGAACTGAGCATTGTAATGAGAGACTAAAAGCAACAACCTGTAACAGTAACCAAAGCAAAAGCAATTTTCTCATGGTTACATACTATAGATCAGTAATTTAATATTAAAATTAACTTCCTATATAAATAAAAATAAAAAAGTTGGGCAAAAGAAAATTGGCACAGTCATTATGGTATTGCTTTCCAGTTTCAACACTGCAAAAAGCAGCCACAGATTCCAAACACCAAAAGGAAAAGGCTATCACCCAACTACCTGGGGTAGTTCGGTTGGGGCTTTTTTCCTTTTAAATGAAGTCATCAGCAGTGGTACTGCCTCAGATACATCAAACAACAGCTTGGAATGGGTAGATGTGCAGCTTGCAGTAAAAGGATTGCTATAGAACCGCTGTGTAAAAATGAGAACAAATACATAAAAACAAAACCATAGAGTGTGGTTTACTGGTCTGCATGATGTTTCATACATCAATGTTTTTCAGGATTGTAACTAATTTTTACCTTCAAAAAGGCCAAAAATGAAAAAAAAAAAATATCAAAATCTTAAGCCTTCAAGTTTCCTTGCCTTCATTCCCTCCCTCCCCCAAAAAAGCACCTCCTACTATAAACAATTTTGCTGTTTTATGGGTTCAGAAGTTGGAATGTAGTGGAAATACATACAAGAGAGAAGGAATTTCTAGTTGTACATTACATTACAAAGAGATTTGCTCTCAGACCTAAGGAGGGAGGGATACTAAGCAATATTAAATTCCTATAAGAATCATTACAAAGCATGCAAAATATTGATATACTCACAAAATTGAAATTTATATTTGTTCCTTTTTGAATTTGCAACTTCACAGTACAATAATTTCTAATATTATGCAGCAGTCAGAATTACAGTGACTACAAAATCATTTCCCTTTAATTTTTTTCTTTCCATTTGTTTGAAAGACTCCTTTGTTTTGGTTTTCTTTTTTTTTTTAGAGGTTGCAGATCACCCATCAGAAAATGTGAAATTCAGCATAACAGGGGTTGCTTTCTTTGTCATATTTCCCCTCAAATGATGTTGACAATCTACCAATCTTTGTCCCTCCCTCCCCTTCTCATGCTGATTCCTTCCCTTGTCTTCAAGCTGTACTTTTCTTCTCGCCAGGATGATGATGGACAGATGCCACTAAATGGATGCTGCGTAACTGGTAGGAAGTAAAGGGGGCTGGAGTAGCTTATGAAAAATGAAATCGCTCCCACCTCCCTAAGATGTTTGGCACAACTGCTTCATAGCCAGAATATTTTGCTCTGGATACCAACAATTAGATTATGCTTTCAATTCCCTAGACAAATACTGCTGCCCTTTATGCCTATGTAACCCCTGTGGCTTTAACTGATTTTGGCAGGGAAACACAAAGTTGGTATTTGGCTAGACTTTTTGTACTGCTGTATGTAGTTCCACAGAAATTTCCTCACTGCTCTTATTTAAAACAGAGTTGGAATTTCTGGAGAACACACAACGCATGCTACTTGCTAGATTGTCCATAAAGTCTATTCTGACACATTTTATCAAAGTATTTGTATCTATCAGAAAAAGACTCTTGTAGAAGCAATGTACAAAGGCTCCAAAAATTCAAGTATCAAAAAAAAGAGGTTCTGACAGAAGTTTGGAGTAAGCAGCCAGCCAAACTGATAGCCATTGGTTTGGGGGTTTTTTTTGTCCACAAATGCTTTAAATATTTTTGCAGTGATAACATCTTTTCTTTGGAGTGTTCGGAATTAACAGTCTTCCCAATTAATTTTCATTACGTTTGGTGGCGTCTAAGGAATTTAGCAATTCTGCCTGCATAATATTGCCCCTGCTTTTATATGCAAACAAACAACAGAATCACAAACAGAATCACTGACTCATCCTCCCTGCCTCCCTTTAATTTGCTGTATTTATTTATAGTGTAACATCATTGGGCCTGGCTCCCTTAACCCAAAAAACCCCCATCAGAAGTGCAACATAGGCAAGAGCAGGGCATCTCCCTCCCTACAGTTGTATAAACATTTGCAAGAGAAGGGTTGGGCAAGTCAAAAAAAAAACCAAAACCAAACAACAAACCTCAACCCCCCCCAAAACCCAACAGTCCTAGTTGTACGCAAAACTCATTTCTTTAGAACCCTGTTCAAATCAAGACTTGAATTTCTGAGGAGGGAATCTTAGATACCAGACCCTTCCCTTCTCCTCTCCTCTGGCAAAGCAATGCTATTTTTGTGGCCTAGAACAGTACTTTAAAAACAGCAGTTATTAAAGACACAGTTGTGATCTATCCTTCAACACCCCCTCACCCAAAAAGGGGTATCCTATCAAGTGGTCCAGTAGAAATCTTGAAGTTTCTTTATGATAAATTAAATCCATAAAATGAGGAATACCTTCTGTCACATTCCCAACAAGAATAACAGCCACACTCTGTGGTGCATTTGTTCAAGTGTCTATTGCTCCTTCTAGTGGAGATTCTGCACAGCTCCATCTCCAGTTCTGTTCTGGTCCTGCCAATCAAGAGTAGAGATTTTTCTCCTTTCTCTTCAGCTTGTCTCTGGTTAACAAACAGCAGAAGCACTGAGGGACATAATTCCCCAGGACAGGAACAGGCCAGTAATGTCTGAAGAAACACCAGTCATCTTTTTCTCAGGTGCGGCAGATTTATGCCAAGAGCAGTTTTTTGTGTCCTGCTGCTATCACAGGCACCTACACCTCTGTGGAAAAGAGAATGCTTTGCCTCTTGCTGTCTGGGGTAGGGATAGTCTCTAGCTGCAGGAAGTACAGAAGAACTTGAACCTGGAAAGAGAAAGAAAGAGGTAATAATAAAGCTCTGTTAACTCAATTCTCATCCTGGCTCTTTGGAAATTGGCAGACGTGCTTACAGCTCTCTCCACAGGATCGTCTTGCAGTTATATATTTGTTTTAATACAGTCTATAATACCAGAAGAAATAATAAAACCTCCATTGCTTCAGAGACACTCTTTTCAGCTTCTAGGGTATAACAATGGTGTTGGTGTTCCACTGCACTGAAAAAATCTGATCTATAATTTGCCAATACTCAGTCAAGAACATACAGAACAGCCTAACGAGCTGACAGCCTCTATGGTTGATTTCTCTGCACAGCCTTCAAAAGGCAGCAGTGGCCAAAGAAATCTGAATTTAGCAAAGAATGTTGTTGTGCATCAGTGAAGATGGTTTAAGCGCTGAGGAGCATTGCAGAAAAACAGACAGTCCTTTTATCCTGGACTAGCAATATGGGCTGCGAGACAGCTCTCAAAAAAAATCTTACTATGCACAAACACAAAACATACAGGATGCGTGCATACTGACATTTTTTCATAAAAGGCTATATTAGTACAGATGCAAACTGAACTGCCTGAAGAAACAGTTCTACAAACAGTCTAAAATATCTGTGTAAGGGTAAAAGTTGTTTATGTTTCTGAATAAAACTGTCATGAAAACACAGAAGGATGGCTGAGCCAGGCCTTGCTAGAGGACAGCAGTTTCCCAGATACTGTCTTCACAAGATTCAATAGCACATTTAGGATTTTACCTGGGACATGACTTCTAGTGACCAACTATCAGTCATTGTGATAGGCTGGGTTGGGTTAGCAGGGATTTTACTGTCCTTCTCTGAAGGTCTGAGGAGTGTTGGTCCAAAGACAGTTGCAAGATTGTGTAGGGACATCTTGTTAACGCTTTCCCTCTCAGCAACCCTGGGAGAAGAAACAATGAGCAAGGCAGATTTTTATAAATACCTGAATTTGGAAGCATCCTTAAGTAAGAAACCATATATATTCCTTTTGTAAAAAGTTTTAGATAGATTCAGTCAACCACTCTCCCCTTATGTGCCTAAATGAACTTTATATATAAGCAAATACTTTGATCCGACACAACCACAGTCTCCAGGCACTATACAGACACAGCTTAAACTTGGGAAAGGGACTGCTGCTTACTGTCTGGACAGGCAGAAGTGGGACAGGAATAAAGGAATGTTTTTCATCCCAGTTTTATAAACGAGAAACTGAGGCACAAAGGTTAAAAAATTTACCCAAGGGCAGAAAAGTCTGCAGCAGCAACACAAGTAAACCCCAGATTTCCTGGATTTTAATCCAGAACCTCAGTCAGAAGATTATCTTTCATCTCTCCAGTGACAGTCTCTGGGATGTACAAAATATGTAAAATAACATATTGTGCATGTACTAAGGAAGCTTACTGTATTAATATCAAAGGCATGGAAATACTTTTTCACAGTTACAGCCATATTACAAAGACATAAGACAAGATCAGAAAGACTAATCTAAGCAAGGTACTGACAACTCCAGTTAGCAAAAGTGCTGGAATTTAAAAAAAATTATCACATTAGATTGCAGACAGGGCTCACAAGTCCTTAAACATGGTCAAAGCTTCATTATTTATACTGAAACCTTTCCTGGTCTTTGTATCCAGATGCAGGTGCAGTTTTGCAGTAATATTGCAACAGGAATTTGCATTTGCACTAGATAAGCCCTGAGACTTTTGTTACCCCTTTCCTCCAGTTCTCATCCTTTCAGTATGAGTAGGAATGGAATTCAGGATTTAGTGCCTCACTAAGTGAGTATGAGACAATAGTTACCTGATGAGCATTCACAGGAAGTCAGCAAATGCTTCTTAATTTGTGTGATTCAACACAAATTCAAGGAAAAGGCTCCTCTTTTCAAAATAATGATGCTTTATGAATTAAATATGAGTTTAAAGAATCCACATATTACCTTTTTAAATGGTCCAAAAGGAAAAGGAATGTCACAAGGTTGGGTTCTGGAAGCGATAACAACAGATTCAACATACAGCTCTCCTTTGCAACAGGATCTGAAAGTGCTACAAGACAGAAAATAACATCACCACAGGCAGTGAATGAGGATTTGAATGACTGCGTAATTTCTCAAATCAACAAATACAGATAGTCCTGAATAGACTGTAATTACATCATAGGTTGGAAGGTCAGAGTTGCACATCAATACCCCACAGGATCTCTTTCCTTTATTTCATAGATGCATAGAGAATCCTCTTCTCTCAAGCAGTTCAAGTGCTTTTGGACTCTCAGCCATTATGATGTTTTTCCCCTGCATCAAGATAAGACAAGGCATATCCTCCCCCATCCCCCAAAGAGGACTTCCCTGGCAGACTGAATGGGGCAAACAGCAAGCACAGCCTGTCTTTCTATTCTTAACCCAACCTTCAGAAACCTGGACATTTTCAGCTTACAAAAAAGCATGGCAATTGCCCATATTCACACTCATAGGAAGAAGATGTCATTCCAACGCTCATTTCTGAGCTCCTTTTTTCACTTCCCCAACAGCTTGTTCTAGGCTTCTGTCCAACACTATAAATTGTATTTTGTATTGCTTTAGGAGCAGCCTCCTACAGAAGGGTTTCAGTTATCAAGGGTTATTTCTGCTACTACTTACCAATGCCCTCAGCAAAGTTGGGGTACAGTTCATCTGTGAAGAGGGGCTCAGGCAGTTCCCGGAAGTACAGTTTCAAGGTGCCTGCAATGGCATTAACATCCATCTCGCTCATCATCACTGACACGTCTTTGTTATCTGAAAGAGGGAAGAGAGGAAGCAGGGTAAAGAAGCTGCTGGCCTTGCATTCATTCTTTTTCTTGCTTTGGCTCTCTTTGTTGATCCTTTGTCTTTGCCCAAATAGCTGAGAGTTTTCCTGTTTACATTTCTCCAGATTAAATGAGCTACCTTCTGACAACTGAGAAGTGCTGCACAAATTACTCCAAATGGTTTATAGCTTTAAATCAACTAGAAGGAACCTCACATTACCCAAGGTTAGTGATGCTGTGCCAGCGACCTCAGCCTGCTCTGGAACAAGTCCTGCTTGACTGTATTTATACACAATTCAACTTTTGTTAGTGACAACAGTTGTTATTCCAATTCCCTGCCTCTAACGACTTAGAATAAGAGACTCTGAGGCTGTCTAACTCCCCACTGAGTGCAGCTAAAATACACAGGCAATTCAGGGCTCACATTTCAGTTTTGTTACTATTAAGAACAACAAACCCACCCTCTTTCCCTGAAACAGACAGGCCAACCAGCAGAGCCAGCGCTAGTTTCATGAAGCTTAGTGTAGAACAACATTTAATATAAAATCAAAAAAGTTGTCTTTCAAAACGTGAAATAGCTTTACTTGCACTAGTGACAATTCATAAATCAGTGTGTTTGGTACCTTAGGGGGATTGAAAAGAAAACAAAAGAAGGAAGGTATTTCACAAAATAAGTGAAGATAAAGTGCAGGGAGGGTGAATTTGGGCACCTGGCACAGGCCTCGTGACTGCTTGCATCCAAAGAGAGCTCGAGCGTGGCTTGAGCAGTCCTTGGACTGTCACGTGGAGGCTGGAAGTAGGGGAGATTTTCACTTTTTGTACCTCAGCAAGTTGGAGGTGTTTCATCTGCCTGATCTTGGATGCCTTTTGGGACATATGTGCCATTCTTTTAAATGCAGCACCAGTAAGGAGACCTTTTCTGCTCAAGATCAAAGAAAGCTTTACAAAGGTTGGTCAAAATTGTCTAATTTTACAATCTGCACACATCAATCTAGACACAGAGTTAAGAAGAGAACTCAGGAGCCCCAACCACCCAACTTAGTTTTGTAGGCACCCTTCCTAGTCAATCTTAGAGAATTTTTTTTGCTGGCTTCCTTTCACAAATCATTCTCAATTTCAAGGACTTCTATTAATTTGGAAACCTTGCAACAGTGAGGAGATTACAGCTTTTGATCGCCCTGAGGAAGGTGTCTGTCATTTACAAAGATTTGGCAAGGCTGGCAAACCCACCATTTCATATCTCCTGGGAATAATAACAAATACATTATTTGGTATAAGGATCCACCCCGTTGTAAGTCTTGGGTTATATCTGTAGCTGAACAATATTAATAAAACATGCAGCAAGGGTTAAAATTATTCTCCTTGTGTGAGAATCTCTACCTCTTAATGCTTCTTGGGGAACATAAGATTAAAAATAGCACAGCCACCTGACAGGGAATTCACTCAGGTTTGCACAGTGCAAAGGAAAACATCAGACAAATACTTACTGACATCAAAGGCAGCTTTCAAAGCCTGGATATCGGTCGCAACCCCAGAGACACGGTAGATGCCCACCTCCTCCATTCCACGGCGCTCTATCTCCTCCACACACTGGCGCACTATGTAAGGCACCTTCGACCTCTCTCTCCTTAAGAAAACCAGATAGAAGAGTTCAGCACAGCCCATGCTCTCAACGCTTGTTACCCCAGCCAGCTAGGCTAGCTAAAATCACCCCGTTATTTTGCTGTGCAAACCTCTTCTGGAAAATTTGGGTGGGAGAAAGTCTGAGCAGGCAATCAAGACTGAGCTGAAAACTCCTTTTAAAACTGGAGAGGGCTTTCTGACTCTCTCAGACTGCCTTTGGCCGTTCTGCAGCTGCCCTGAGCACTTGAGCTTCTGGCTGGGTCCCAGTGCCCATGGAGTCTGCGACTGGGCAGCTAACCAGAGGACTCCCAAACAGACCTTGGATACATAGCAACACTGTTGCTTTCCAATTAATGCAATTCCATAGGGAGGAAATACCACACTTCCCAAACTCTGTAACAGAACAAACAGGTTTCTTCTACCAAAGGAATCATGACAAAAGATCAGGGGTTAAAATAATACAACAGGATCCAAAGAATTTGAACATTTCCAATTATGGAAAGGAAACATCACTGTTCAGTGGCTCTGGAAATTTGTGACCAAGTCAGCTAGCTACAGAATAAAGGGGCAAGGGGTACTTCCGGAACTCAGAAAAGTGATATGCTGTAAGTAAACACTCTGGGTTTCAAAGCCTGTGTGCACACTGTTTTTTTCCCCTGCAAAAAATGAAGCTCAGAGGATGCTCAAGAGCATCTCCTTTCTGCAGCCACAGCCATCTACACTACTATCCAAGTGAAGCAGGCTAGACTGACAAATCCCTCAGTGGGGTAAAGACAGGTGCCCCACTGGCTAGTTGGCTTTCTACAAAACAACAGGGAGAAACATGACCATCAGCTCACTTGGTGACAATAGCAATCTTGACCCCAAAAACCCCAGTCTGTTTCCGGGACGGCATCCTTTTCAGGCTAAACTCCCGACTGGTAAACTTCACGGACAGCTTCACTTCAACCTGAAGAAAAGAGAACAGCTGTTACTTTTCACAAACATTTTCTTTTTTTTTTTTTTCCCTATGCTGCAATGAAGAGCAAAGAAATAAAGCACGTAAGAGGTACAGAAGCAGTGCTAACTTCTGTTTTCCATACTTACTCCATTCATTGAGATGACTGTGCGCTGCCAGTCTTTGTCCTGCAACGCCTGGGGGTCCAGCTGAAAAACATGGAAGTTACCCATGAGCTAGGAACAGACTTCAGAGAAATCAGCTAGCCTGAAAGGCTTCTGTAAGTGAGCAGAGCACTACTACTTTCAACATGTTCTTTTTTTTCTATAGGAAAACACACGTTCCAAGGCTTCCCAAGTTTCAGGTAATGGGACACTCAGATACTGTGTGGTTCTCTCAGCAGGGCTGATGAGGACTCACACACATGGAAAATCCAGCAATGTGTGCGCAGTACCTGCTCAATGACAAAGGCAACCTCAGCATGTAAAATCAATGTTTGAAAGCCAATAACCTCAGCTGTCATAGAGAGACTGCATTCATTGCTGTAGCACAACAGGCTCATTAACAGACACCAAAAATTGCCCCATCCCATAGGGCTAGGAGTCAGAAAAGGGGAGGAGAGATTTCTGAAATAACTGATCTGAAATAGAGGAAACTGCCTCACTCTGCAGTTTTCTAGAGACAGGTGTGGTTGGATGAGTGTGAAATTACTGCACTGAAATAAAAAGCCAGGCTAGAGAACTTCATAGCTCTTGGCTATGAAGCTAATAGCTTCCAAGAAGGACTGTGTTCCACTGAATTCAAAAGACATAATGACCATAATAGTGAGATCAAAGAAGAGAAATATGCAGTTATCCATACAGAGACAAATAACTCTAAACAAACCAAACCTCTGTCATGATCTGACAGAGGAGAAATGGAGAAAATCGGCCCAGAAATCATGGAAAGCTGTCCTACTTCAACCTGTCTATTACTTTTCATTTCAACATTAGCATGGAGGCAGGAAGAGCACCTGGCCCTGCTATTGCAAGAATTGATTAAGCAGGAGCAAGTTCTGAAGCAAAGCCCTGATCTCCCATTTTCAGCTTTGCTTGATCTCTTCTGAGTGGACAGTTGTGAGGCTGTAGAGCAGCTGACTCAAATACTCAAACATCACCCAGCAGTTCCAATACTGCCTGGGAGTGTCCAAACACGTTTGAGCAGCTGAAGAGTAGCACTCAGCTCAAGCTAGAGTAGCAAAAGAGCTGTCTGCACTGGGACTTCTATCAGCAATCAGAACCAGCCAAAGCAAGCAGACTTTGGTGCCTCCTGAGATGGCTTTGTAACACTTGGCTCTTGAATACTGAGACACAGTAAGACCGGAAAGAGGCAACTGCGCTAGACTCTGTGTTGTGAGTTTACTGTCATCAGCAAACAAAAAGACTTGGTAACTAGAGCTGTTTCTGCAGCACAGCTCCTCCCTCTCGCAGAACCCCATGCAAAGCAGAGTTCTCTGACAAGCAGAGGTAAATGTTCTAACAATGGCAGCTGCAGTATATTCTGGGAGATCTCAGATACAATCATGCTCACACTCTCTTTCAAATCATCAACAAACTAGCCCAATGCTGCCAGCTACAGAGACAAGTCCCCCCCATGCCCTTCCCCACTCCCCCCGAAAAGACAACCAGCAGAGAGAAAAAATTACTCCCTGTTTGCTCACACTGCAGAGACCCCAAGAAATAACAGATGAGCAAGTCAGGCCAACCTTATCTCTGCGCACTTTGTTACGGACGTGAGCCCACAGTGGGATGCTGCCAGCACACACATGCTTTCCTGTCGAATTGGACCGGTTCCTGTAGGTGCAACTCTGGCAGAAATTCCTGAAGACCCCTTGTAAGGAATAGTCAGTAACCAGTAGCTCCCACATTTTGGGGCTGCACAAAGGTCCAGGAGGCCAACGGGCAACAGTGCTTAGCTTCAATGCTTCAGCAAACCCCAATAACAGACCGCTTGCCAAGAGGGTTTGCTTATAACTCTGGTGGAACAGATCCGCCCCCGCCTGTGTGACTGGCCAAAATCCCTAAAAGTTGGCCAGAATCTAGGCTGTTCTTCCCTGAATTTCCGTGCTGGAAGTTTGGTTTCTTTCAATAACTGCATTCTTTCCCAGAATCAAGAGGAAACCATTACTGAGGTGTCTGGTTTCCTATGAAAGGCAACCATGCTCAGTATTTCTGAAAGCTTGATCTCCAGCTGCCTAAACAGTCACCTCACTGAGCTGCCAAAATGGCCCTGCTGATAGACACAGCCACAGCCGATCCTCTAACGTGGAAGCAGTTTTCCATATGCTTTTAGAGTAGAGTCACTGAGAGTGTATTATTTATAGCAGGGAGAGACTGCTTAAGACTGAAGGGGAAAGAGGGTTTTGAATATTTGCCAAAAAAGTTAAAGGAAGAGTCCAGCAGGGTCCAGTTACAGTTTATTTAAGCTAGCAGGTATTACTGGTTATATCTCAGTGATGACCAGGGAACTCCTACCATTGCACAAAACAAAAGCAAGTAAATAGCTGTTAAAAAGTATGAGCCAAAGAAAGTCCTACTGTCTCAAGAGTGAATATCATATGGCTGCAAAGGACTAGCAAAAGCAGTGTGCTGGAGCTGAGATCTCACAGAGACTCCTCCTTGGTGGGTAACTACTGGAACTGAGCAAGGACTGAAAGTATACCTGCTGCTACCTCTTGCTCCCTTATCTCTGAACTCTGTTGCAGGGCTGGCAGGACCCCCACACTCCCCACCTGCTGTTTGACTCCTGATGGAGAACAGCTTGCATTGAATGGAGACAGCTAGGGAGAACAAGCACCAGGGAGTGGGTCTGGCTGACCTGAGCCAACGCTACCTAAATCACTGGCAATAACAACAGCAATTAAAAATATTAATAATTAAAAAAATCCTCCCCAAGGTGCTTTTTAAATAATAAAGCAAAATGATGGAAGCTAATAAAAGAGCAAAGCTTGAATAAACTCTCAGCAACACTGAGTGAGACAGGAAGATCAGGTCTAACAGTCTGATAAAGTCATAGTAGGAAATAAAAGAGTCAACAGGAAACCAAGAACATCATTTAGACTTTGAGCAAGCTTTCAGTCCTGGACCCTACAGATGACTGACCTTCTAAGGCTGGCAAGAGCAACAAAGGGAAAGGGCAGCTGGACCAGACAGGTTACAAAGCAGACTGAAGACAAAAAGAGCTAGCAAGTGTGATGCTCCAGCATAGAGAGGGCCTGTGACAATAGAGAGGGCCTGTGACAAATGGGGTCATGCTGTCTTCTGGCCTGATTGGAGATGAATGACCTGGAAGAAAGAACACCGAGTAGAAGAATGCAATCTACAGACAGCGTGCCAAAAGGAGGCTGCTCCAAGTGAGCAAGCACATAGCGCTCACTTTGCCAGCTCAAGCAGGGGGAGGCACTGTGAAATGGTTGCCTCTGGATTAAGTTGACGGTGAAATTTACTACACCTGTAAACATTTCCTTCAAACAGTTGCTTGGTTTGAGTGACAAAAGGGCCTGTCCCATCTCCACTGAAACTGTGAAAAACAGTGTTGTTTCCACGACCTATGCAAATAGGACAGACCTGCTAAACCCCTCAAAGACCATATCTCATGGGCTTGTTTGTACAGTCCCCACCAAAACTGCACACAGCACAGGAAAAATACAAACGAACCAGTTTGTCTTTACTCCCCCAGCACCTCCAGTCCCCTTGCAGCCTGTTCTTTGGCATTTGCAGTGGCAAGCTACAGCCCCAAATTCACTAATGAATCAAGCAAACGCCTCTCTGTATCCTGCACAAAACACAACAGAACAAAGCAACTCAGCACCATAGGGATTTTCAAGTGCAAGTCTCTGGCCCTTGTAGCAGCTTAGCACTGAATTAAGACAGACAATTAGTGTACAGCAGTCAGTGGAGGCTAAGTGTACAGAACACAGAGTGGTGAGGACCTGGGAACAAGGCAAACTGAGGATGCTGGTCAATGACAAATGCAAGCCAGGCACTGAGAAGAAGGGTGTCTGTGCTCTGCCTTAGGAAACCACCACAGAGAATTTGATGATATTTTTTTTTTCCCCAGAAGAGAAAAGAGAACATAAAGAAAGAGGAAAAACCAAAGAAGTAACAGTGAAAATGAAACGCCTGGGAGCAAGGACAGAGGCAACCTTAAGGTTAGTGTGGTTTATGCTATTTATTCACATTACTTCCTCCGTTTATTAAATCTCCCTGGCAACTTTACACTCCATCAATTTTTAATTGTAACTGATGTGACATACATGTTGTCAGAGTCTCACTGCTGCTGGGAACTCCCAGTCCAGCCATAACCCCATTCTTCTCAAAGCTCCCCACTGACACGTTAATCTTTCCCGCCATCACCCTTTAGACATGACCCATTGCCTTCTTCATCTCCATCGTATTTTCATTGCTGGGATACTGTTCTGCATGAGCAAACTGTTCAAATGAACTCGAGTGTGTAAAAGGTTTTCTAAGTTGACACTTGGGAGGTACAGCATGTGACAATCTGTTTTACATGGAAAACAACCTAGATGTCTGAAATAGCCATATGCACTGCTAAGAGACATCCCAGATAATTAAGCAGATAAGAGTGATTGTTTTGTATGGCAACAGAGGAATGGTGTTGCACTGCTACCACAGAATGACTGATCTAAGGTCATATCCTCTCTGATTTTCCAGCACTGGTGAGGGAGGAGGAAATGGTTTGCCTGAGCTGATCATGCAGAAAAAAGGAAAAAAAAAAAAACCCAACAAAGGAAACAGCGTTTCTAGGAGGCACCAACTGGAGAAGATGGATCACAGGATGAAGTATCAGTTTACTCATGCAGTCTGTTCCCAAGGCAAAGGCCAGTTTTGCTGACATATGTGCCCACTTAGATGCAGTCTCTGGACCAAACAAAAGGCTGCTACACTCAAAGCGTATGGACATGCCTGCCACATGAAGTGCAAAATTCAAAGAGCAAAAGGGGCAGCCTCCCAAGTGCTAAAGATGGATTGCAAGGTAACAACAGAAAGAAAAAAAAAAAGGGAGTTCAAAATGAGAGGAGCTGATGCTTACAACTGAACTAAGCCTCATGTTTCCTCCTATAAAACGATGGCCATTTCTTCCTCCCCCAAGTCCCCAAATAATTTCAGTTTCACAGGGTACCCAGGAATAGCACTTTCTCCCTGTATTTCTCATGCCGGAGATTTAACAGAAGCTCCCAACCACGCATGCCGGCTAGTTAAACATGGCTGCTATTATCCAGTGCTGCCATTCCCAGAAGGTCTGATGAGAACTTCACTTGTACATTTAAAGGAGGTTCTACCACATTAAAACCTCATGGTTTTATTTTTCAGGGACAAAACTTGCAGGTTGGCAAGCAATGAAGCTCTTGCATGTGGCTATAAAAACAGGTAAATAAAATATTCCGTAGGAAAAGAAAATATGAGCAATGGGAGCTATTAAAATTGCGGCCCATTCCTGGAAGCTTCTGACCACATCAACCAATTTCCAGTCTTCCTTCCTTCAGTGCCATTATGTAACGGAGAGATTTAATAAACATTTCACAGCCAAAACAGTCCTTGTCTCCTTGATGCATTGTCTTCATCACTGCAGCTAAGAGAATTTGGTGAGTCAGAAATCCCAGTAATGGGAAGTGGCAGATTTACAATAATACATGGCTTAACAATACAGTGCAATTTAGCCAACACAGAAATTTCCCTTTTTTTATCAGCAGGAGGATGCAGACACAACTAGTGATATTCCCAGAGTTTTTAACCAAAGAGAATTTAGGAAAAAAACCAAAAAACTCATCCAACCTCACAAACCTTGCCTTTACACAAGACAGACTTTGGCTGAATAATGGCAACACAACAACAACAAACCAGAAAGATCTAGATACACTAGCAACTCTAAAGTAAACAAAATTTAATATAAAAGCACTGGTGAAAATTCTGAAAGAAAATGGCTATAAAACCAGGGATTGGAAAAGATACTGACAGCATTAATACAACTAACCTTCAGCCACAGGTTGCAATTTGATTTTGTTGTTGCATTATTATGATTTCTTAATAGAGAAATGGTGTTTGCTTTAAAAATAAAACAAAATAAAAACCTTGAATAATTCTTATAAATTCAAAACCTTACCAGACTCTCTTATGACTTCTTTTTGCAGTTATTCAGTAGTACTAAAAAGTTGTGTGATGGGACAGAAATCACTGAGAATTAAGAGGATGTTCTGAGAGTTCACCAAGCTTCTTTATAAATTTCAAGGGGGAGGTGGGTAATGAAAGCAAGAGAACTTTTGCATTTGCCTTTTATGGTACAACAGAATGGAACTTTTGCATACTAATCAAAAACTTTTTTATTGATTTTTTTCTTTAACTTTCCACTGTTCAGATTTCTCTAAAAGAATCAAGATGCAATTAATATTCAAGTGCCACCAAAGCATCGTTTTGCTTACTAGCTTAAGTATAAAATGTTTTAACAGAATGTACAAGTGCTGTGCATAAAAATGCCTGCTCTTGTGAAAAAAATTTGTTACAAATTCAGAATATTTTATTCATTTTTTAACCATTCTATGTAAAATATTTGAAGAATTTAGAGGGTCAGTGATTTCAGGGTTCTCCATTATAAGCACACAAATCTCCAGGGCATTTCAGGGCTGAAAACTTACTCTTTTGTCATTGCTCAGCTGCATGGAAAATAAGCTTTTGTTAGCAGAAGGGACATAAAGATTTTTGGTTAGCCTGAGAGAAGTACATAGGAGGCATCCTGTACTAGCATTTATTGCTTTGCATGCAAGTTTTTTTTTCAAACACCCACTATGCGTTTGGCGCAAAACTTTTCCCTGAAAATGGCGTGGGAGTCTCAGGCTGCAAGGAGGGAGGTAAAGGAACGGGCCTAATGAAACTTATTTAGACAATGAGCCCTTCTAGACTAAAGATGAGACACAATCCCTGCAGGCCACCCTCAATCAGAGCTGCTTCCGCAATCCCAAAAATGGCCTTGGCCTGTGTGACCATTACTCAAACGCTGGAGAAAGCTGTCATCCATAGAATGATGAAGAGTCAAACATAAATGGAGAAGAACTGGTGGTATTTTTCAGTGTGTCAGAAAGCAAAAGGTCTGGGCAGGGTCTCTGCCTATACAACAGCCAGTCCAACACAGAGAATGCATCCTCAGATCAAGCATTTAAAGCCGTGGACAGACAGTGCAAAAAACTGGAAGAAGAGGGGGAGCATATGTTCTCCATGCCATCCTCCACTGATGGCCCGATTTCTCCTGCATGGAGCTTTAGTGCTTTATCACAGAGCAGCTCCCCGACAGCAGCATCCGTTTGCAATCATCTTATCACCTCTCCTACTGTATTACAAATTTGCCACATAGACAAAGTGTCCCATGGTGATTCTCAGCGGTGGAAATCTCTCAGATACAGCCTGCTGTCATGGACACTATACTCTGGACATGGCAGTTATCAGGACAATAAGCCTGTCCTCCAAGGCCTTGCTATCACATCAATCAACTTCCAGCATGTACACAGGGTAGTATTTCTTCCACATGATTTACAGAGGGTATAGTATTTTCATTGCTTCCTCTTTTGTCACAAATGGAGCATTCCCAACAGGACCCAGGGCTCAGTGACAGTGCAGTTCCTATATACTGTGCTGGAAATTTTGAAGATAACAGGCAATCAGAGAGCAAAACATAAATCTTCATGAAAAAGCATCTATTCCACAAGGGTACTGAAGTAGGCATAGGGGACAAGGCAAGGGGGAAAAAGCTGCTGACCTCCCACCAGTGAATCACACTGTATACCTCAGTACCTGGGAAAAAAATCTCCAACTCTGGGGCAATCAGAAGGCAGAATAAAAACCTCGCTTGTGCACCCAGGATTCAAAAGTCCTGTTATGTTTTGCAGTAAAGGTAGCAGGAATGAGTTAAGCACAGTCTTACCTGGATCTGTCCTTTCCCCATTATGCGATCTGTGCTCTCTCCATCCTCTTTGGTGAGCTTGGTTTTGTTGTAGCACTTTTCGTAGCACAGAATCCGAAGAGTTTGTGAGCCTTCCAGCTCAATCTCAAACTCCTGCAGGGCACCAGGAAAGGAAAGAGCAATGAATACATCACAGCAGGACACTAGTCTCTTAATAATCAATATAGTCTCCTTAAAACTCAGCAGGAGGGAGCACTTAAGGGCTGACCAAAACCTCCTCCCTAATGGAGCTGGTCTAGAAATAAACTGAAATGGTATTTTGTATATATGAGGTGGTCAAATCAGAGACCAAGATGTCTGACTCCTTAGTCAGGTTTCACTGAGTTTCAGCAAAGCATCATTCAAAAAACAAACTCGCCCACCTTTGTTGTATTTAATTTTGCTCCCCAGCAGGTTTGAGTTGGCTGTAAACAGGCAAAATGTCTATAGCTAATTTTTCCCTCTCACAACAAATAAACAAAACCACCTCCTTCCTCAACATATTTTCACTTGTGTTTTTAAAAATATAACGAAACATGCATCTAAGTGATGAAATGCTGGACAAGACTCATTTGTACTGAAACGTTTGTTTAAATATAACTAGTCCAAGAGCAAATCTTCTGCAAGCCCTGACAGCCAAATGAACCTGGCATCAAAGTGTTTTCTGAGAGGCAACATATGTAGCACAAGTGCTGAGCAAGTTCTTCCATTTGCAGGTTTTCTGCCCATCCTGTGTTGACGTTTGGCACATGGAGCAAGTCACATTAAGAAAAATCCAACCTACCTCATTCCAGTTAGGCTCCGTGGTGTCTCTGTAAACTCTAGTTTTAGCCTTGTTCACAAAATACCCAAAAGAATCCACCTCTAATGTGCAGTACAAATCTGAGGAGGGGAGACAGGGACAGACACTTTTAAAAAATTTAGAGAATCTCCTGACTTGCATTAATCACTCTCAGGGTATGTCTTCATTTACATCTTCTTTGTATTAATACCAGTAACATTATCCAGCACAAATCTCATCATCTGGACCAACAGAGTTGCCTTTATGAAGCTGAAGTACCAGCACAGCTGTATAAATGACCTCAGCACAGACAAGCCCCTCACCTCTAACAAGAATGAGATATAGCTATTATCCAATATTTCCCAAATCAATCCACAATGAGCAGAAGGTGTACACCAATGAGAAATGAAACTTCTCCCTGTAGATATTGGAGCACATCAGAACCGATTTCACTGAGAACAGCATCAGTGTAATATCCCTCAGAGAGCAGGTTAGGGGCCAGCCATCAAAACCTCATTATCTTCACAAAGTGGTTAATTATATGGTATCTGGTGTTTCTGAAGAGCTAGTAATGAGCTGTAGACATTGCCCCTATTTGTAAGTTATGTTGTAAGTTATGTTTGCCAGCATCTGGGAAGTCAGTGGTTCAGTAGGTGGAAGGCTAACAGAAAACATGTACGCCCAAGTTCACTCCTTTCCTCCTGAGACTGCACATGCACCTTAGAGAGCAACCAGATCCCCAGCCACATGGCTAGGTAAGCTTTGCAGCTTTTCCTCGATTATCCTCATCAATGGCTGAGAAGCATGTTTATTTCTACAGGTGTCCTCTTCACTCTATTCTTCCACCTTTTTTGATCCTTCTGTCAAATCAGTCCCCTGAATTTTAATACCTCTTTCTTCACACCAAAAATTCTGGATGTCAGAGAATGCTTCCCACTCTTTCATTGCAAACCAAAATACAGTTGAAAGAATTGAGGATAAAGGCTGACTTGTATCTAAAACTGCTGGGTAATCAGCAAACACTGCTTAAAAAAAATACCAATAGATTAGGCCTGAAAAAATAATGCTGCGTGCTTGATCCTGATCTGAGTTAATAGCAGCCTGAAAAAAATTGTATTCCCCTAAAAATACACCAATGCCCCAATTTCATTTCCAGTTCCCCAAATCACCTCTCCTCATCACCATCATCCCAGATGCTGCAATCCTAAATCAGTCCATACCCAGCTGTCACAGCACCTGAGTTATCTAACCCCTATCAATACCTCTGTGTATTACAGAACTGCAACTCACTTGAACTTTGCTTGAATCCTGTGGCAGAGTGGACAATGACATTCAGGAATCCATAGAGACCTGGGGATTCATCATCTGTACAAAAGACCCAAGGCATTTTATTATGTTCACAGAGGAGCCAAGAGTGAAAAACAGAGCGATGAGATTGACAATTACATAGGTTAATGAGTAGAGGGTAAACTGTCCCTAAAAAGGATGGCAGGAGCATGTAATCTAGCTATTTCAGCAAGAGGAGACTGTTCCAGGTTCAGTGTTGGTTTCAGCTGTAATGGCTTTTGGCAATGTGTGGCTTTTACAACAACGTTTCTAGGGTCAGCAAGATAGCACAGAAGAAGTTCAAAGGAGAAAAAGTAAAATATGGAGGCTAAGTCTATACTAGCAGATTAAACAGTAATTTAGGATGGTCTCTGACACAAAATTGGCCAACTAGTGTTCTTCCAAAGGATTTCCAGACATAGTTCAAATTTGTCCCAGGCTTGGACTCCAACAGGCACTCAAATCCCTGGCATGATGGTTGCACGTAAAGACCATTTAATACTCAATGAATATATATTGGAGGATGTTCAGGAATATTTTACTAATTTAGATGTAGTCATATAATTTGAAGCTTGTATTTTTATTGTTGCAGCAAGTAATATTGCGATGACAGGTTACTCTTGTTCCTGCTGCCCTCTTTGTATTCTACCATCTACTTCAACTAAACTACACAAGTTGGGTACGAAAGGTCTCGGCTTTTGTTTTACAGGAACTCTCAGTTTGTAACTCATCACCAGGTTGAAGCCTGTAGCAAAAAGAAACAGTAAAAGCAGTTCTAGGGGAAACGCACAAAGGCAGGCAGAGGTTAGGTTTTCACTGCAGCTGTACCATGTGAAAGCATAAACCAAAGGTCTTACCTTCCTTATTGATGGTGAGAGGAATGTTGTGGACTGTCTGAAGCTTCACACAGGAGTTTGTCAGCATCTGGAGCTCCACCGATGTGAGTGAGAAGCTTTTAAAGCCTGCCAAGGAGATTCAGAGAGGGAGGAATTGAAAGCAGAGACTGGATGCATACTCCCTTATTCTAGGCACACAAATGACAGCTGCTCCCTGGGCAATGCTCAGTAACAGTACCGTGGTGCTCAGGTCTGTACTGCTGCTGGAGCCCAGCTCTACTTAGGGCACCTTTAGTTACTCTTTGGAGTAAAAAGTCTCAGGATGGTTCACAGGAAACAAGGGGGGGGCTCTTATTTTCTTGCAAAGCTGAAAAACATCCATGCCAAAAAAGTAAACAAGCTTCTTTGGCTTGGAGCCAGGTAAAAGGGTGTAGCTGTTCCCTCTACCTGGAGTTGCACAGAGCTATGATCTCTAGGGTAAATGGGAGAATGTCTCCACACACTTACTAAGTGCTCTCCCTACATATGCCCTACATGTTGCTGCAAGCAAAAGTCCCCCAAACAGGCTCAGATGTGCAGAGACAGAAGACAACCATGTTGTGCTGTGGATTTCAACGCACATCTCTCTTTTTCCAGGGAACCCCACACCTCATCCTCTGGAACTCTGCTCTTTAATAAGATCACAGTATTTGTACCAATGCTCAGGTGAGGGACACTCACATTTCTTCTGCTGCTCCCGGATGTTCTCCCTCCACTCTGCCCTTTCATAGTCTGATGAAATGAGGAACGTGTAACTCTACCCAGAAAAAGAGAAGAAAACGGGATATGTATTAGTCTGACTGACCACTGAGAGCAGGCCTGCCTGCCTTCCACCCTCCTCGAGTGGAAATTGTTGGATATACTGTCCTTCTAGTACTTGTGCCAGTTGGCCTACATCACAGCTTTGTCAGTGACAGTCAGGACTCCGGCAACGTGCCCTCTCAACAATGTGCCAGCAGTACCAACACGGATACCCACAGTCAGGGCTTTCACAGAACTCCACCCTGCAAACAGCAGCTGTAACCCTGGCAGCATGAGGTCCCATGGCAGCTCTGTGTTATTCCTCACAACAGTTGTACCAGAAAACCCAAAAGCCTCCAGCACAGGCCCAGACACTGATGTAAGCTGAGGAAGCAGTGACCAGCTTATAGATTTTCACTGAGTAGTAACAAGATCTTGTGAGAATCCTTTGCCATATGGATGGAAAGGCCACAGTGACAGGTTACAGCACTGCCAGAGCAGGGGATACCTCTGGCACATTGAGCATCCCACAGTGCTAAAGGAGATTGTTCACAACAATTCAGCAACCTTGGTGCCACATGCAGCCTACAGTCCCGAGGAGATAGCCCCAAGTGTGCTAAGCCTTGAAGTTGAAGGGGAGTCTAGAAGGCAGCTGCTGCAGAGCTTTATCTTAGGTGAAGAGAGCTGCTCCTATTGCTCTGCCAGGGCAGGTGCTGGGGTAGGTGATTAATTGCTAACTTTATTTTTCAAATGCCAATGCTGCATACAAATTAGTCATAGCCTTACAAGATGTGATCACAACCTTTGGTGTAGCAAGGTTTAGGTGTCTGCTGCTTGAAAAGTGCTTTCAGACCAGACAGCAGAGAGCATGAAGGCCTCCTTGTACAATGTATACAAACACACACACACACACACACACACCTCCCCTGCACCTCTGGTCTCCCCCAGTGTACAAGATAGAAGAGCCACTCACCTTGCCATTGCGATTGTGTACACGGAAGGCCATGTTGGGAGACATCAGCAGTAGGAGGGATTCCTGCTCTGAGAGCTTCTTTTTCAACCTCTCAATGACCTTGCTGCCTTTATTGGCCCTCTGAAGGGTGGGGGAGAGAGGGAAACAGAGAGCACTTGTCATTCTGCAACGTTTGCCCCCATTTCCACTCAAAGACACTTTAAGGTCCACAGTCCCTTCCCTCTGTGAGTAGCCAAATGGCCCCAGGCAGGAGAAATGCTGTCAACAGGATCCATAGGGCTCCCAGCTGCTCAGGAAGATGTTACCTGCACTATCTGTACACTCAGACTTGGCTCTGTTCCCCAATTCTAGCTGCCCCAGACAAAGCTGCAGAGGTGCATGGCCACTGTCCCAGCCATATCCTGTACTTCCTGTTCCAGAGGCTGCAGCAGCATCATGTTACTGGGCAGCCATAGTACTGCCAGGTCGTCCACAAGCATCCTTAACTAAGGAGACTGTAAGGAACTTCTCTGGAAGTTCCCCAGAACTCTGTTGCCAAAATTCTCTCCCATTCATCACCCACCGATCCATTTTCAACAGAGGTCAGCTAAAACCAAGATTGTTCTTGGACAAAACCCAGTCCCAAACCCAGCCATGTATATTGTTTGGCACTGATGTACTGAAGCATGTATCTTAAGACACCTGCACCATGTGAGTAAGAGGCTTACACATGTGTTCTTCCTAATACCTTACTTTTTCCAGGAAGCCCTCTCTGAAAGCCAGCCAGGGCAGAGAGGCAGAAGCATGTTCTTTCAATGCATGAGGGACAGTCTTCTCATGGTACAAGCAATGTTATTCATATTCTGTTCTACACACCAGCAGGCTTTCAGTTTTCAAACTCTTATTTCTCTTTTGGGTTCCAGAAAGGTTTGGAGTCTAACACCTCTGAGAAAACATGTCTTGCAAGCAAAGAGAAGCCTGGGCCAGAGACACCGTATCTGTGTCAGACTGTCCAGTCAGCATAATTGGTGTTCCCCATATATTTGCCGGTGCCTTGACACCAGTGAAATTAGAAAAAGCTTCAAAAGCATAACTGAGGCTGCAAAAATTTAGAAGTACATGGCTTCTGACCAAAATCACTTGCAGGATCATACTTTAATAGCTAGAAATTGGCGTGCCACTCTCCCAGTCCTCATGTCCATAGCATAAGAGCCCTGCCCTCCACATGGGTGCTTGAGGATAGCAGTCACAGGCAGTTCCATGAAACCAGAGGAGCTACTGGATACAACTACAGGGTCTTTTTGTTCTGCCTCCTTACAGGACACCTATCATTCAAGCCATGAATTAGGACTAGCAATGATGGGCTGCAGAGCATCTGGATATCACTGATAACAGAGCCACACCATAAGCCTCTGCAGAACAGTCTGTTTTAGCAAGACTCCCCATGCTATGCAGCTCTGGGAATGCTACTTCTATCAGTACCTCATCTCAGCACTGAGTCTGTACTTGTCATGGAGTATTCAAGCCCTTTTACCTTTTCACGCTGGATATCATTCTTGATCTGGGATATCTTGATCTTCATGGCATCCAGTTCCTCATCAGGTACCAGTGGTATATTGGGCACTGCCTCAGACTCATCCACCATTTGGAAACTAAGGTCAGTGAGCGGGATGTACCATTTGCAGTCATACTGTTGGCTTTTACTGAAAGACAGAAGGTCCAAACCTTTTACTATTACTGGTGTTTGGCAACACCCACTCCTCCTTCCCAGAAGTCCTTCCCCACTATAGTGCATAAGATACAGAAATGGGCACAACTTCACTGTGACTCCTATGTGGAAAAACTCTGGTAAAGGGCTGCTTTCCAGCAAGAAAGCCTAGAAGGGCCAATAGCCAGTACAGCACATAACAAGGCAACTTGTTTTGTTATCTAGTTCTTTTCATTCTAAGAAACCACAGTGATCTTTTGCAAACCCTTTCAGTCCTGCGTGCTCTCCCTTTGAAGCCTCCATAGAGGCAAAGTTCAAAAGCCATGCCATGCCTCTGACCTGGCTGCTACCTATGATCTAAACCCAGGACTCTCCTGCCTGAGCTAGGAGGGCCAAGTGGGCCAGGTGAGCCAATATGTATAAACCTCTCTGTAATCCAACCAGAAGGGAGAAACTACAGCTCATAACTGCCATTCTCCAGTGATTTCACCAGGATAACCAATTCACTTTTTTAATGTTTTATGTGATTTATTCCCTCTCCGCCTCTACTGTCAGGAACATCCACTCTTGGGAATGTCCCACTCTTTTGAAGGTTCATTCATCACAAGCATGTGCTTCAAAAGGGGCAGGGACAACTTTTTGCTTGAGGAGGGCAAGAAGATGTGAGAGGTCGCCCTGACCAGAACATTTACCAAATGAAGAGAAGCCCTGTTTGAGGCAGCTATGTTGGTAAAGGTTCCTCCCTCCTCATTTGTGAAAAATGTCAACAAAATTGTTTCTATAGCTGCACTTTGGGGTTAACACATAGTCTGTTTATTGTACCTTTTCCATCTTTCTGCAAAACTGTTAACTGGCTGTAGCTGCATGGCCAAAATTAATAACCTTAGTAACAAAAGAAAGTGAAGAATGTCACCTATTAAAAGAAAGAGGAAGTAGAAAGTGAATGGCATTTCTTCAGAATACCAGCAGCTACAGCAGATCCTATTCTCCCTAGGAAGGCTCAGGGCAGGAGGAATTAACCTTTCCTGAGGGATCAGCACTTGGCCAAGGTCTTAAAACAGACAGTACTACCTTGCTGATCACTCCTTGTCTCACTACATCTTGTAGATTATTGTTACCCAGGTCTGGGGTATTCATATTCAACTAAAACTGCTGGCTAAACCCAGGATTCTGCTGAAGCTGCAGTGCAAAGCACATAGTCCAGAAAGAAAACCTCACCCTCCAATCTGCTTCTTGAGCTTGGCACACAGGAACAGATCAGTAAAAAGAAAGACATGACGTAGCTTGCGAGCCCCCTCAACCAGCTCCACCATGAAACTGTCCTTCAGCAGCTGCCGGTGCTGGTAAAAAAAACAGAAAAAATGTTTTAGGTAGTGCAATATGAGCCCCAGATTTGACACTGGGACAACACATTCCTTAAACTTGATTCCTACCAGAGCCAATTCAGTAAATTGGTCTAATTCAGAAAAAAGAAAAAAGGCTATTAAATGTTCCTTGCCGTAAGCTCTGCTCCCTGCTGCTATCCTCTCTCCCAGGGGCAGAGATGACAAGAATCTTCTTTATTATCTGGTTCTGGGTCAGACTTCAGGCTTCTCTCCATCACCTGTTCCTGCACCCAAGTGTAATTTGTGAGTCCATTGCCCAGCTTCTGCATACCAAGGGCCAGAATCCCTGACAGCACATCATCCCCTCACAAACCAGCAGAGAGCAGCAGACACCACTTTTCTCAGGAGTCACTTACCCAGCCACTGAATTCAGCTTAAGCTACCCCACCAGGGAGAAAGAGGAGCAAACACCTCCACGAACACCTCCACTCCCCATTCACAAGAGTAGTTTGTCAACATTAACAGCTGAATGCCATTGCTGCTTATTTAGTACAAGTGCCGTTAAGGGAAAATTCCTGAACAAAATGTGTATCTAGCAAACTTCTCAGTAGTCCCTTATCAGCCTGTGTTTAAATAGGACCATCTGGATATGTCCCTACCCCATGCCTATTTAAATCTCTTTTATGTATCATATAAATATTCCCCAAACCTAGAAGATGCAAAGAAGCCACACAACCTTGATACCTTTACTCCTGTTTCTAGCTCCAGGAAGTTTCACAGCCTTCTAAATAAGAGGCACACGTTGGTAGGCAGAAGCATAGCTTTCCTAATTCCCTTATGGTGACTCCACAGATGAAAGACAAAAAGGCTGGAGCACTGGCACTGAGAAAGATTGGTGTGTGCTGTTACCAGTGACCAAGCCACAAGTTTCAAGCCCTGCTCTATGCTTAGGCCTTCTGCTCTGATGTTAGGATCAATAGGACTCTGAGGGCACATCTGGAATACATACCTCCCACTGATTTTCAAACAGAAGTCAGGGCTATTCAACTTTGGGAAAATTTTATTCCCACCAATATGTATAACTGTCAGTGTTGCCTTGCTTCACAGCCAGTACAAGCAGGAACCATCAGCTTCTCCACACATGCTAAGGTAAGCTAAGGTACCTTTTCCTGATGCATACTATTTCCTTACTATCCAGCTAAGAGGATGCTCCCCTGACACCAGTGAACAACATGTTGCACATGCCATATATGCCCAGACAGTACTGTGGCTGAGGATAGGAGAGATCTGCTAACACTGTCCAGTGCTAACCAACACCTCCCCCTGCTGTCTCACTGTCGGCCTTCTCCAGCCTATGCTCCGGACTTGTCAGTACAACTCACTCTCAAACTGCAGTATCTCTGTGATCCCCATGCTGGGAAATGCATACATGAAAACTCTCCATTTCCAAGAGGCAGCTGTGCTCAGCTATGCAGCAATATGCAAAGGAAGCCAGTTAACCTAGCAAGGTCAGGATGTCCAAAGCAAAACTTTGATGCCTCCGTTTCTCAGGTTATACCCAATGGGTTTTGCTTGCTGCGTGACTTAACAAGCCCTGAACACATTTACTGAAGAGGGTGTGGGAGTGCAAACCCCCATACTGCCTCTCCTTCCGCCTACCATTCTTCCCATCTTGGCTCTCCAAAATGAAAACAAACCACATCAGTCCTGAGCTCAGCAGGCGTCATGGCGAGGAACTCAAGTAGAGAAACGCCCTTGCAGACATAATTCTTGTTTCCACACTGTGTCCTGCAGCACCCTAAACTTCCTGACATGGCCTAAGAGTCTGCATTTTCCTCTCTGCACTACCACCACAGCTAGCTGTTAAAGCATACAAAGCAGTGTCAGCACCTCATCTTGGTGCTGCCTTCCATTACACAAAAGTCCTGGAAATTTGTGAGCAGCAGCAAAAGCTGCACCTTTCCCATAGTGCCAGGAAGCAAGCTGCTCCCTAGCAGACTGTTGCACCATCTCTGGGCAGGAGTCTGTAGAGATCTGGTATCCAGCAGTAATTCAAGCTCAGAAAGGCCTGTACATATGTTAATGTTTATTTTTAGGTGGGCGTGATCCTCCTGGCTTATCTTCAGTGGTTTTGAAGAGAATGTCTGCCTGCATTGATGTCTCTGGTGCTGATGCGCACTTGTGCATGCCTCCCTCTCCTGCCTGGCAAACAAACCCCAGGTAGGAAACTAGAAACACTGAGCTTTAAAAATAAATAAACAAAAAGGAGGAGGTATGTTGTCAGTAGCAAAAGCACTCTCCACAGCTGCAAAGAATTTCATCTGGGAGCAGTAATGAAGCAGGGAAAGATATTTTCTGAGCAAGCCAAAACCCTGATCTCAGGTTTTGAGATATGATGCATATTAATTATGCTGCAAATCAGCTCAGCTCCTCTGGGGCAATGAGAATAGCTGCTTGTTGCCAGCTCAACCTCTGCTCAATGTTCGTAGGTGTAAAGATGTTCTCACAGCTCACTCATCTCTACTACCCAGCAGAATATGGCACTGTCCCTTCCCTACCTGGCAGGGACATGGCATGGTGCTGACCTGGCCTTCTGTCCCCCTCTGCCAGGCACTGGCAGTGAAAGAGATCAGCCAAGACCCCAGCCCAGCACCCTGCCAAGAGTTCCTAGCTGAAAAATACTCCAGGCTAGTCCAGAATACAGACTCAGCACCCCACCCTGGGAAGATGTCTCTGGCAGAGACAGGCCAACAACATGGCCAGCAATGTCTCTTCAGAAGCAATGGAGGGCACAGGCTCATGAGAGCTGTCGGAGGACTGTAAAGGACTACTGCTCAGCCCTGGTTTTGGCAGTGTTCCAGTACCAACATCTAGACCAGAGCATTTTGAAGACAAGCATTTCCTCAAGTGAAGCGGAAGCCCACACAGAGGCACCAGTGATTGGAAACCTTTGTGTCAGGTCTCCACAAGTAAGAAAAGAAGAGCCCATCAGTATTCCCTGCAGCAAGGCTACAGACCTCCCCACATGGCCTTCCTGGTCCAGCCAGGCCATTCCTTCTCCTGCCTTCTGAAGTTGTACCTAACCTGCTGCTGCATAGTCCTTGGCTGTCACCATCTAACTAGACTTCCGCCAAGTGGCCATGCTCTCTGTCCCACATCTCCCCAAAGTCCAAGCAGAAAGCTCAGCCACACGATGCCAAATCAGGGGTGTGATTCAACAGCCTTCGTACTTCCCATCTGGGACTGAGGTACCACTCATTTGCACTGAGTTTATTTTGGCTAGCACTCCTGGGTACAAAATACCCTAACAGAGCGCTACCATGAGGCAGCAAAAAGTCTTTGGCAGTATGATCTCCCAGAAAGAGAGCTGAGTGGGAAGAAGACAAGGCTGTATTTCCTAAGCTTGACTGGAACAGAAGTAAAGAGGTGAAAGGGATTTATTCCAGTCAGACACTCAGAGGAGAACACTCAGCTTCCCAGATCTTTCATACTTCATATCTTCCTGCTCATGAGCTAGTTGGGAAGGTCTCCCTTCAGCAAGCAGCAGGGGTAAACTGCTACAAAAGCAACCAAGTATCTGGGGAGAAGAGGACAGGAGAAAACATTTGTGCAACAAGCCAGGAAATCTCTCCTCACAGGAGTGTAGAGCTTGATATTAGATTTAATTACCAGCTTCTCTCATAAAACAGGACTTTGTTAGGGCTGGGCACAACAGGCATGCCCCAGGCTGCCCAGCATCAGTGTAGCAGAGGAGGAGCGCTTCCAGCAAAGGGCTGCATCCTTTGTTGCTAACGATTCATCTTGCCAGAAGGGTTCAGCAGGTCAGAGGGAAACAATAAAAGGATTTCCCAACTGGCTTACCAGATCGGTGCAAAACCCCACAGTGAGGGAGCAGAGGGCACCTTCCTGCCCTCCTGCCATGAGTCACCCCATCCTACCCCACCCTGGGGAGCCAGCAGCCCCCTCAGACAGGACTCGTGCCAGTCACATGCCCATGCCACCTCACCTCCACAGGCCTTCTCCAGCAGTTGGGGAACCAAAGCCCACTTTGGTCCTCCCAGCCAGGGCCAGCAACAGCTATTCTTTTGGTGTCCTCCTGTTAAACAGGCTGTGCTGAAACACGAGGTCTTTTGGCTGGGTGATCCTGCTGTACATGTCATACAATAGTCTATGTGTGGGAAACCATCTCTCTACCTTGCTTCCAAAGCTCCTCTGTTTGCTAAGGTTACCAAAGGTGTGAAAGGTTTCCTAAAATACCCTGAAATGACATACAGACTACAGAAACACCAAATAAACATCCAAGAAAACATAAGCTTAAAATCAGAGTGGCAGTTCAGTGGCAGTGACCCCTCTCTTCCAGACAGTCCCAAGACTGTCAGGTGTCCAGCACAGGAGCTCAGCTCCGCTGTAGAAAGAGGTTCCAGGAGGCCTGGGGGAAAACTTCCTATTTTGTACCATAATGGAGTGAATTAGGATCATCTTTAATCTCTCAAACAGGGCCTGGGCTGACTGTTACTTTCAGTGGCTCTTGCAAAGTTCCTGTACTGGTGCAGTGTAAGTCCCAAGTCCCCTTTCTAGGCCCTGCTTTTCTTTGCACGTTTTCACCTGCTGCTTCTTCCACCCACCTCAGTGCTCTGGACAAAAGAGCTCTCTCCCTGTACACCTTTCAGCACCTGGATATCCTCTTTGGACCACCTATTGCTGTCATCCTCCTCTTACCTCTGTCAGTGAGCATCTCCTCCTCTGCTACCAACCTCACAACTACCTGTATGCTCATCTATTCATCCTACAGTGTTTTTGTGCTGTTTGCATATGGTAAACTCTGCTGCTGTCACGTACTGTTTAACTCCAGGAAGTGTGGCAGAAGACCAGCTTGTCTGAGACACATTACAAAAAGTGGAATTTAAAAATCTACTCATCCAGAACCGCAGCTGTACAAAAGACCGTCTCCTCACTTGTGTGCCGAGGAAAGAGCTCATCCAATGTGGTAACAGCAGAGGCCTGCAGCGTGTGTGGGTGAGAGCCCCAGGAAGGACTGGAACATGTGTGATGCAGGAGGAGGAGGGTAAAAGCAGGAGATGGGTATTGGCATATGTCAGCGAGGAAGAGGTGGTTTGGCTTTCTGTAGAGCGTAGGAAGAAAATGATTCCTTGTGTGTGTATGCGTGTGTTGCAAGACCAGCATTACAGAATAAAGGGGATGCTCTGCCTAGGGACCTAAACTGGCTGCTCTTTGAGCATTTTAATAGCCTTTCTTTATTCTTTCCAAAGCTCCCGTCACCAGGAGCTCTCTGACTCCAGCAGTAAGACAGCATGAAACATCCAAGATTATTTTGAGTGCTCTGTTGCCAACATCTGCCCAAGGCCTCCAGAAGAAGTAGGCACCAGGCCTCAAGCTGTGCATGGCTGCCTGTGTCTAAGCTTAGCTCCCATCTTTTCAAAGGCTTTAGTTTGCCCTTCTGGTCCCTTGCAAATGTTCTTTGTCCTTTCTCTTCCCTAGCACACTTGGTCTCTACCAAGTTAAATGGGAGCCTCAGGCAATGATAACCAGTCCCTTGACTGCAGTTTAAAGCCACATTTAGAAACACAATAGAGCTGCTTGCCAAGCAGCCTCTTCTCTCCAGGGCAAGGGAAAAAAGGTGCACAGTAGCATAAGCTGATCCAACATGTGACCTAGTGGGCTTGATCCCAGAAGGAACTGCCTGGACTGGTGCTGATGAGACCAGACACTAAGCCACTCAGCAGAGTGACCCAAAACTCAAAAAAGCCTTCATTTTTAGGCAGCTCCATTCCTCCATGCCACTGTGGGATCATACAAATGCCAGTGTGAATACTTCAGAGAGGGTGGGACTGCATGGCCACAGGCAAGGCAGTAAGGATGGCAGCCACTACCACTCAGCTTGGTCTGTACTACCCTGAAAGAACATCCAGCAAAGAGTGTTAGACAAGCAGCAGTCAAGAAAGGAATCACCATCTCCCAAATGAACTCTGCAATTTTTTACAGCTTCATTAATTCCTGTTTTACAAGAATAGGCTGAATTAGCTGGAAACACAAGCCTTTACTTCTGGCAGAGAAAGATGACACAAACTCTGCAGTCATTTGCATCCAGGCTTAGTTGAAAAAAACCACGCAGTTCATCTAGCTGCTCTGTTAATAAGACTAGAAAGGTTATTACTCCCTTCCTTCTGGCACAAAATAGTGGCACATCCTCCATCTCAAAGCATTCATTCTCTTGCTTTCCCAATGGACCATCCCAGTAGAACCTTAAACAGGTTGCCTATTTAAGCCAAGAGGATAGTGATGAAGAAAGATGCTTGCTCCATAGTCCTAAGGGGTGAAAGATTCTCCACCACTTGCATTCTGAGTCAGAAGGTATAGTGCTACTCAGACCCCCTTTTCCTCCATGCATTTATTTGGTCATTTAGAAGGTTGGCAAAGGTGGATACCAGCAGATAAGCCATTAAAAAAAGTAAAAAAGTAAAACCACAAAAGTAGAAAGATGGGAAGAAAGGGAGGGAGCAAGAGAATGTAGCAGATCAGGCTGAATAGAAACAGACCCAAAAGCCCAGATAAGTCCTCCTGGCTCCCCTGTGTTGCCAGGCTGGGGCTGGGGCTCTCCTGGCTCCTCCATACTGCAGCCTTCAGCAAACCACAAAGCAGAGGAGACTAGCTACAGTCAGCCTGGCAGGCAGCAAGGACCAAACTATGGGTTTGTAAGCTGAACCCACCAATATTGCCTTCCCTGTTGTAGCCCTTTCTGTCACTCTGGTGAATGGTTTTACTCCCTTTGTTCCCACCTCCTTACACTACCTGAAATAATCATTCATCCCAGCAAATTAAATCAGGTCCATGCATCACAGAAAACTTTCAGCTTATATGCATAAGTCTAGAATTAGAAAAAAGCCTACTGAGCCAAGCAGAACCAGGGGGCTGGCATGCAGAAAAGACACCTGACATCACACAGGAAGACAGCAGGCAGGTCAGAGTGAGTCGATGCTCCTGGAGCAGAGAATCACCTTTTGCAAAAGGGATGAATACTGTGCTGATGAGCCTGTACTCTCTCCTGACCTACACTCCTCTCCTTAGCAGCCTGTCACTAGGGAGATTAACAACTGGCTGCTTTCCTCAGTTCAAAGCAATCCTGAAAAAAAGAGCTGGAGCAAGAGGCTGGCAAAGGAGATTTGACTCCTCCTCACGACGCACTCAAAGGGGAAAAATATTCCCCATAAAAGGCAAGTACTGGGAAAAAAAGATAACTGAGAGCAGCACCTAAGCAATACATGACGGGAAAGGGCTGTTTTCCCTCCTTCCTTTCCACCAAGGAAATTTCAATGGGAGGAAGACAAATAATGAAAAAAGCCATCAAAGCAAGCTGGCGATTCATTAAAATAAAAAATGCATTATGCATTGAGAGCAGTCAATTAGGAGATGCAAACTGCACATTGTCCTGTCACCCTAGGGGAAGCACAAGCAAGGCGAGTGGGAGGAAAGGATAAGTAGAAAAGGAAAGATTTACAGGCATAAACAAAACCCAGCTATGACCCCAAGCTGAGTAGTTGAAGCAAGGAGCAGCCATCACTAACACACACGGAGTAGCTGGGAGCACACTTGTGTCTCTGGATTACTATGCAGAGAGTGAACATACCTACTCTCTAGACACAGAATGGTGTCAACTGAAGCATTACTGCCTTGAAAAAAGTAGTCCTTTTCTTCCCTGGACTCAGTGCAAGCCGTATGCAGCAATGGAGAGCACAAAGTGTTCCCAGTCCCTCCAGCACACCTACAGCTCTCTCCTTGGGTATGTCCCCTTCTTTCCCTCCCCACATGATACATAGAGTCACTGCAGGCAGGACTACCGAGAGCAGGAACAGGCCTGCTGAGCCTAATCCTGACAAGCTTCCCCCTCCTGCTTTCTAAGATCTGACAAATACACCACTCCAAAAAGAGATCATCGGGATCATCCTCCTGAGCCTGCCCCTCTGCCTGGGCTCTGGCACCTCACTAGGATTCTGCATTACACTTTTCAAAGCCTGCATCCCTCATTGAGATGCTGACAGAGAACTAGAGAACACAAAATGCTCCCTCCCCTGCGAAGGGGCATCCTAGCCTGTGATTTCTGCTACGACTCAATCAGCATCCACTTTAATGAGGCCATCCACTATCGCTGAGGCCCTGGTGACTGATGTCTGAGCTTCCACCTCAGCCTCCAATTGCTCAGCCCCTCCTCTTCTTTTCTCAGCTGCAGACTTCCTCAGTTCACAAAATGAGACAATGAGCAAGACTTGCAGGACAAAGTGCACCAAATTCCCAGTACTGCAGCTTCTAGCAGATCTTTGTCAGATGAAAATCAGTTTAACAGCTAAAAGCAAGTATGTTTAGCTGACAGGATTTGGGAATACATCATGAAGTTTCATGGTATCTTAATAATCTCCTGAGCTTTGTAAGACTTGTTTTTGTACAGGGTAATTTGGGTCACTTTTGATCAGCCAGTGTCTCTGACATGCTGCCATGATTCCTCTTACACATATAGTATCTGAGCGCACCTCTCATTTGTCCAATCTCCTACGTTCTTCTCCCTCTTAATAGTTCTGTCAGTCCTGGCCTTTCCTCATCAGGAAGGGCTGAATTGCTTTCTAATGAAATTATGAGGCAGATGAATCAAGCCCACTAAGGCACACAGGACTTTACTGTTGTGTAGCTCTATGCCCTCCTTGTACAACCTTGCACGCAGGTAAAGGAACTGCACATCTTAGAACTTTCTGGATATAGTCCAGCTCCTAGCAGAGCTGAGAAGAGTTATATTACACCCTTAGGAGTCAATCATCTCCCTTAGCTTTCCCAGCCCATTCCATTTGTTTTGCTTCCTAGTCCCATTTAAAACATTCTTCTTTAGAAATGAGGATGCAAAAAACTAGTTTTATGGCAAGAATGAAGATTCTGGAAAACAGCTTTTCCTAATCTTTTATGATTTTTGATGTTTCCTCACCTTTTTCTCCTCCCAGGCTTCCTGTTTGGTTTCAGTTTGCAGGTAAAATACAAATCCATTTAGTGCGTAGCAATATGCATCATAGAAATTATGTATGATAATGATTATAACAATGCTAAGGACAAAACCCTAATCACACTTTTCCTCTGCATTTCCAAACTGTTTTCCAAACAGAAAACAGAGAGGAGCTGTACTACATCCTTTAGAGAACAAGGACACTGCATAAACTGTATCTTAGCAACAAACATATTAATAGCATAACTTCCTAGTCTGCTATATAGAAAAGGCACAACCAGCATTTAGAAACTGAGAAAATAACAAAATCAGGAAGACTCACCTCCCCCTTCTTTACAGTCATGGACTGCCGACGAGGAGTAATCTCCTCATTGATGCTGGAGAGGAAGTTCTGTGAGATCCTCAGAGCATCCTGCAGGAGTGGATGATCAGGGTGGCTCACTGGAGTGTGCTTGAGCAAATCCTGAGACCAGGAACACAAACAAAGAACAGAAGCATGAGCAGCACTGGAAGAAAGAAGGGTCTGAGTGCCCCTAACTAGAGCTGTAGAACAAGATTCTCCAGCTGCTTCTTACAGATCAGAGCAAGGCTTTATCTTTAGACCAAGAGGATAATACTCTGCACTCCTTGGTAACACCACTGAAGAGGTAGCAGGGACCTATCTATGGACTCCCTCCCCTTAGTGTAAAGAGAATAGGCTCTTATGCAGCATGACAGGTTTATTTTTGCAGTCCTGTAGCTCCATGGAAAATTTGAAGGGCGAAGAAAAAAGGAAAGGGGCCTAAAGTTTGAAAATTACCTTTCAGATACTTACATGCAGGACAAGTGTGCTGCGAGTCACTCGATCCACTGGCTTGTATAATAGAGCTGTGAAAAAAAAAGCAGCAGGAACATAAGGAAGAGGTACCTAAATACAGCCCCTACAGAGCAACTTGCCCAATGCAACAGGATGTACAGGCACAGGCTTATTAACCGATGAGCTACTGGAAAATTCCCTTCTCTAAGGTTAATGTGCTGCACAGCCAATAAAACACACATGAACACACAGAGGAAATAAACATGCTCTACAGCAAACAGATGCCCACTTGTGAGCATGCCCTGCCAGACAGTGGATGGGGAGCACACAAGGTAGTACAGAACAACTGCACGCAGCATGGCACACTTCTGACAATTCCCTGGCAACCTGCCTGGTCCCACAGGTCAAAATCAGGCCTTGCACCCTTAAAGTTGCCAAGGAGGTCCCTGAAAGGTTGGCAGTGCATCCCTCCTTCTGGAGTTCAGCATGACATGTTGAATGCTTCCAAATCCTGATAATAGGCCAAAACCACTTTTATATTAGTGAGTAAGGAAGCTTCTTATAACATGGGTTGTCTTCTACCTATGTGCCTAGAGACAAGCACCATGGAACTCGATCTTGACCAGGCTCTCTAGATGCTACCATAGAGCAAAAACCACGTAACAATAACTGCTAGGATTGCGTTTGTGCTATCACTGGGTAGCAGATGTTCTCTTAAAATCACAGCAGTCCTTTGGTTGACTTGGTTTTGCCCAAAGGGACTGATGAGGTTTTAAGTTGGGCAGGGGCTTCCCCGTGCGTGCATGCAGCTTACTACGCATCAGCTCTGCTACTTGACAAAAGGGAACTGATTTCCCAGGTAGAGCCAGCAGAGACTCCATAACCTTCCAGCATTTAAAAAGAAAAAGGGAGAGTGGAGGTTTGGCAACAGCCTCCACACAGTCCTGACAAACCACAGTCATCTCCTCTGCATGGATCACTCACTTTCCAAGGAATTTTTCGTCGTCTGATCTTTAGATTCCTTTGTGCTTCTAGCCTTTAGATTCTAAAAGAAAAAGAAAACCCATGTAGCAGACAGTCAATCATCTTGAAATATCACATGGGAATGTAAGAGACTATCTGCTCCTCCAAGGGAGGGCCTAAGTGTGAATGAAGGACAGCCCTATCACAGTTCAAGTCAGTGAAAGAAAAATGCGCTTTCCTTCTTGGTAAATCCACCATTGCCATGTCAGAGGCACTCGCGCATCTCAAATACTAAGCAGTTTTCTTAGGAGTGCATGTCAGTAGAGATGCAGCAAAGCAGGGAACCACCTATAGCAACAGGGATGGTGGAGTTTTTAAATCACCTGCAGGAGAAAGACATATCCATAAGGATGCAGCCATTGTCACAGCATGTATACACCACCAATAAATAAAGTATAGGATTGGGATTCAGTATCCGCAGGTAATACTTCCCTATACCTGTACTCAGAGCTGGGTAACCTTGCAAACTCAGCTCTTTTTCACAGCAGAAAAGGAACAAAGCCTGTGACTCTTCTCTTTGCACATGGACCATGAAGCTACATGCATTAATGTGCTGAGCTCTGAACTCCTCACTAGGACACAAATGCACAAATACCATCACTATCATTCCAAATAGTGTAGATACCAGCACAGTTTCAGAATTACCCTTCAGAAAACAGGAATCACATTTGCATGGAGCCCAGGACCCTGGGGCCTTAATCTGTATTCTGCTTACTAGGGACTACCATGATACTATCTATACATATTACTATTAATAAATGGGAAAGTCCATGAAATGCATTTTAATACTGAAAGAAAAGTAAGCACAGAGGAAACTACTTTACTAATGAGTTGACACCACTAGAGCACAGGAGTGGTAAGGCAAAGGACCAGAACCTGGTGGAAATCCTCAGGAGAGGACAGAAAACATTTGCACTCTCATGAGTAGTACAGCACATCCCAAAAGGCAAGCCTTGCTTCCCTTATTTCACAGAGGGAACATGTTTTGTTTTACTTCTTTATCACAAAAATCTAAAGGGACATGCAATATTGAATGTACTCAAGAGTTTTTTCAGAGCAATAAACACCCCTAGTATTATTCAGCTCTGATTATTTATCTGCTTGTTTTTACAGACACACATACGAAGTTCATGTTTTCTCAGTTACTGAGTTCTTCAAGATATAATCACTGCAATACAAAGAGTCAATGAGATCACACACTGCAAGGCAAAGTTAGTGGCCTGGGAAGCCTGAAAAAAGTATTCAAAATGCTTTGACACAAGGTACTCCTCTTAAGAGAGGAAATCAGAGCAGCCCAATGAATAATATAGATCATGGTTGATGCACTTGCCTTTTTAAACAGAGCCACCTTCTCCTCTTCTCCACGCCAATAAAGCCTGCAATTCCACTGACAGCCATAATGCAAGCCATTAAGGATGGCTTTTTACACTACAGTCAGCATCATCATTAGCAATAGAAATATTTGAGAAACTTAACGACAGCTTTCTCTTCTAGAAATGCATGAAGGTGGCACAGAGCTGAGAAGTTCAAAGCAATGCCAGTTTTTACAAGACTACCTGGGTGGGGACAGCACATAAAGACTGTCTATGCAATAACCTCTATTAGCCTGAAGTATAAATCACTGTAAGAACATGAGCTGAAGCAGTGAGTCTATGGGACCTCACAACTCCTACAGAAGTCAGGGCTGCAAAGATACTTGGAGGATACACAGGAGTGACATTGCAGGGTATTAGTCAGATCCAGACGGCTCGTGTGTCTGAATACCATGACATTACCTCAGAGATTTCAGCAAACTGAGCATTGGCTTGGCAGCATTTCTCTGCTGTCTCCATAGCAACTTCATAGTTATCCACAAAGGCCCGGTACACTCCCAGCTGGCTGGCCTGCAGGAAGCAAAACAAAATAAAATAAATGCTAGGGAAGACGACAGTTTGGGATGGCCAGCCTCAGTATTGAATGATCAGATCATGTTCCTTCACACCAAAGAATCACAGAGGATGCTGAGCAGGCCTAGAAAGACATCTTTGACCTGCCAGCTTTGCTTAACCAGCACAGGTGCTCCTATGCATGCACCCAGTTCCATCTATGCTGAATAAGTTCACTTGTGAAAGATGTGGAAGCCTGTGAGAATGACATATCTTTATTACTGCCATCTATTTTTCTCTTCTGAACTGCCAGATTAGCATCTATTAATATTTTAGCTCGATGTAACTGGAGCTGCTGGCTATTTGCCACAAAATATGAATCAGACAGGAATGATTCAGCCCAACAGCACAAACGTGACCCCAGTAAGCTACTTGTTGGCTTTTGCATGATGGACATACTAAATCAAACCCAGACATTAGCCCGTATCTGCATTGGTGAACATCATTATAAGGACAGCGGAGTGCTGAAAATACAGAAGAGAGATCCAGAGCACAATCTGTTTGGAAGGCAGTGACTGGCAGCACTAGGTGACAGAAAATGGCAGTTTTCCCAGCAGAAGGAATAGGCAATTAGTCCAGAAGAAGATGGAGCAGACCTCAGAGTCCAGTAATAAGCCATTATTATCACTGAGTCTTAGCATTGATCCTGTTTGCTGACTTAGGAATTGCAGCCGTATTTACAACAGAGAACATAAGATCCAGCTTGGGAAATCCCTCGGTAGCTTCCAAGCTTGTCTGGATTGCAGAGCTGGTTCTGTGTTGCAGAGCTGCACAGGCTGTGCTGTAAACACCTCAGTAGCTTGAACATACTTGCAAGTGCATGGTCAGTAGTGAGCCAACAGGTGGAGTGCTGTAAAAGGCTCCATTAGAGAGGTTTGTTACTAAAAGAGCTTGCACTTACCTTATTATTTCTGCAACTTCCCTGACACTTCTGCCCAAGACACTCAACAGGCAGAGCAGTTAAATTTCCCACAGACAGTGCTCTTTTCCTCCCCTGCCCTCTCATAATCACTGCGCTCCCCATTCTCTACAGAGCTTTGTGCAAGAGACGATGGAAGAAAAAAAGCCACTCTCAGGGAGGACATTCTCTGCACAAATTTCGTTAGCTAACACAGGTTAAGAAACAGCAAGCTATTTCCTAGGGCACTTGTTACTGAAAAATTAGGAACCAACTGCAACCCTCGTGCAAAATAACAGGGTTATGACCGAAGCTGAAGAAAACTGCGCTTAGTTATGCCAGGGATGACCTGGCCCCAGCCATGTGGAGAGAAGAAAATCTCTATTTGCCACTGGGGCACAATTCTGTGAAGAAGCTGCTGTCAGAATTACTGATCATTTGCAGGGCTTATGACACTAGGGTTTGGATGATGCCAGCTAACACAGCAGAGCTTTAAAGCTTCTCCATTCCTGTGTGGCTCTCATTTCCTGCGACTTCTGAACAGTCTTTGTAAACTTCTGTTTTCCTCCTCTAAACATGCCATCATGAAAACATCTTTTTCATTAAAACCTGAGCTTCCAAATAAAGCAGTAATGCTCACACACAGTTTTCATGCTGGTTTAAGTTTTCTCTTTTTCAATTAAAAAGAATACACTGAAAATTAAGCAAGCTTTGGTAGAAATAACTGACTTCTGGTTAAAAGTTTTTGCTTCCTGAAAAAGATCAGTGATATATTTGCTAAATATTTCTTCATTTCTAAAAACAGTTCTAAAGTGTTTCCTTTCTAGTTATTAAAAAATACTTACAAAATATTCCCCCAAAATGAGAAGCATATTTCACTCCCACATACCTAGCGCCTTTTTTCTTTCCCTTAGTTTCAAACAGGAAAAAGGTGGAATAACAGTCACTGATGTTACAAATGGATCGTATTTTGTGCCAGACCACATGAAATTCTAAAACTCCTTGCATGCACTAACTATAACTTCCATCTATGGTGCTTTGTTTTGCATGATATTAAAGAAAATTCATGTCCCTGGGGACCTCAGAACAATAACAAGGATGCCAGTGTTTAGCATCAGTTTGCATGACGTGACCACAAGTAAACACCCTGCTCCAAAAGATTTGATGTACATCCAGTATAGATGTCTTGTAATGCCTGATGTTCTTGCCGTATCTCTCATCTAGCTGCTTCCCACTGCCTACCAAGAATTATTAGCTTTATGTCATCCAGTAAAGAGTTTACAATTCCCACTGATACTGTACCAAACCACCAGAAACTGAAACTGCTAAGCTAGCTCAAAGCTTCCTGCACTAGGGCAATTTGGTCCTTTGCTTCCAATACAAATCCAACAAAATCAACAATTCTGCCACAAATGTAGAAAAATCAGGGGAACATAAAAATAGAGTACCAGAAGGACTTAACTCGTGCACCTTTGATCACCATCAGCAAGAAATGCTCTTAAACAAAGGCCTAAGTAGCTGTACAGTGTGTCAAAGCTTGCTCAACAGCCAGCAGTAGTAAAGAATATATTCAGGTCTTCTTCAGTCAGTGCTATCTTCATTGCTGCACTACATTTCCAATGCAGTGAGGCTTCCGCTTCTGCTTTCAGCAGCTTACTACATCTTTGCTTCAGCAACCAGCAGCAGGTGGTTTTGTCTTCTTAAACCAGTTGCTCAAATTGCATACCATGAACTACTCACCAAGGCACCAACTTGACCCCTCCTGCCTAAAACATGCTGGCAGTGAAGAACAGATTCCCATATTTTGATCCTGAGCTGCTGGCATGCATGCAAAACATCATCTTCCAGGCACATCTCCTCCTGCTCCATAGGGGATGGGGCCAGTGCTGGGCTACACAGCTGCTAACAATTGAGCGACCCTGGTAAAGCACACTCCTCATCCAATAAACCCCTCACTGGAATGTCACTCCTACCCTGAGAATCAGAGGCACCTCAGGAATGCAGAGATTCTTTTCTTTTCTAAAAAGGAAAAACCAGCCCCTTTAATCCTTTGCTTTCTGCACATGCTAGGGGAGAGGCTAAAGGGGCCAAAAGAATCTCCTAGAATGCAAACAATTTGTCATCTGGCTCAGAAACTCAGCAATTTTAATTCAGCCTCAGGAATATGGTGTATATGTCTTTGTCCTGTTCTGCACTCAGAGAATTTTGTTGAGGCTGCTTGGAGGATTCTCAGCAGCAGGTTGACTGCATCAGCATAGCAGCAAGGGGAATATCAAGGTCAGGATGGCGGTAGAAAAGCAAAGCCAAAGGTGAGGACCATAAAAGAGAGAAAATCAGCACAAGATAGAGCAAAGCACCACAGAGAGAAGGAAGTATGTGTGAGGGAGTTCAGCAATAATCAGAAACACTTAGCTGTCGGTGTTAAAAAGTTTGCTTTTTAACACTGCTATTCTCCCATCTTCCTCTAAAGTAAATGGTTTGATGACACTGCAGACACTCTGGAGATACAACATTTCTGTGAAATTGTATTTGTATTAGTAGCATAGCTTGCTGGAGTCTTTAATTAAAGGCAATGCAACAGCCACTTTTGCTGTGGGCCTTTCACTGCAGTGGCAAAGCTAGAAGCCTCTTATCTAAGCCAGCTATGGGCTTTCAACTCTTTGGTCTATGCATAGTCACCAAAGGGAATTGTACCAGCAACTGTGAGATGAATGAGAGGTAAGAGAAACTGGTGATGGTAGTTGACTCACCAGCTTTTGGAAGAGGTCCCCTACACGTTGCTGGTGACTCCACTGCTGCACTCGGGGAAAGAGCCCATCATAGAATTCTTTGTGGATCTCATAGAGCTCAGGCACTTTGAAGAATATTGTCTCAATCTGCTGACTAGTCAGCACAGGCTGAGAGGTGGTGGCAGCTGCTTTCAAAGGCTTCATAGGCTGAAATGAGGAAAGCAGGAAATTGTTACCATGCAAACCAAGTACATTCACCTTTGCCACATTACAACACAACCCTCCAGAGAGTTGTTCTTCATCCTATTAATAAACGATATTTGCATTCACACACTGAAAGCTAGACATTAACAAGTTCTTTCATGGGGATTGGCCATCCCTGGCAGGTGGATTTTCCCAGGATATTAATGGTGCAATTAAAATCCCTTTGCACTCCATTTCCTTAATCTCTGTCCAACTGTACAACAATGTGTCTAAAAATTAGCACAGGATCCTGAAACACAGGGCTCCTGGATACTACCACACTAATAACTCTCTGGTTGTGCCATACCCAGTCCTTTCTTTAAGCCTCTCTTTCTCTACTGGAGAGTAGGAATAACTGGTACCCTTTGCACCCAGCAGCTTGTAACCCATAGTATGTGAAGTTCTGGGAAACTCTGGATGGAAGCAGCAGTGAAAATTCAAGTACCAGTGTTTGAAATGGTATCTGCCACCAGCACTTACCAACAGCAGAGCCTCCAGATGGCTCAGGTAGGTTTCCTCACTGGCTAGGATTCCTGACAGGACCCATTTTCTCATCTCCAGGCCTTTCTCCAGGTCTGGCTCACTCTACAAAGAAGTTGATAAGTAAAAAAAAGAAAAAAAGAAAAAAAAAAGAAAAAAAAACCAAAAAAAGCAGAAAAAACACAAAAAAAGAAGAAAACCCCACAAAAATAGAAAAAACCACAAAAATAGAAAAAAACACAAAAAAGAAAAAACACACAAAAAAGAAAAAACACACAAAAAAGAAAAAACACACAAAAAAGAAAAAACA
>JANZLQ010000092.1:5036613-5074078 GCA_026212715.1 Elanus axillaris | reverse complement strand
GGTGGTCGGTCACTGGAACGGGCTCTCTAGGGAAGTGGTCACAGCACCAAGCCTGTCAGAGCTCAAGGACCATCTGGACAGTGCTCTTGGTCAGATGATTTAGTTTTAAGTAGTCCTGCAATGAGCAGGGACTTGGACTTGATGATCCTTAATGGGTCCCTTCCAACTTGAGATATTATGTGATTCTATGATTCAAGACGAGGCTATAGGCACAAGGCAAGGCCGGATAACCATAGTAATTTCTTAACTTCTGAATGACTTTACAATCTTAGTATTTTGTCAAAGTGGTGTATATAGTACACGTGTTGTGTTGTGTTGTAACATACAGTTAACTTGATTCCTAGACTCTGGTTATAAAAATAATCTAAAAGTTTCAGAATCGATTGCAGGCACCCAAGAAAGAAGTAAAAGGGCAAGGAGACAACTATAAAAGAAAACAAATGTAAACAAAAAAATGTCTTCTGCTAATCAAGTGTAGTGAAAAAGAAAATAGAACAGACATACATCCTGGTATTTCTGGTCCAATACATTTTAAGTGCTTGACTCAGCACAGTGTGTTTGACACTTAATTTTGTTACTGATGTCTTTTCCACTACAGCTGAAAACATAACTACAGTAAAAGCCATGTAACAAGTCGTGATGATAGAAAGTTTAACTTGTTTGGGAAATACTGCAACCATATATAAACTAGTCTCTTCCTCCTTGTCATGGACCATCCTTCATGAGTGGCATTGCCATTTGTGGACTAATTACAGACATGTTCAACTGAAGCAGTTGAGGTTCATGATTAAAAGTCTAATCATTATCAGGACACCTCTTTCTTTTGGAAGCTATAAAACACCTTTTTATGGTCAGAGAGAAGAAAGCAGCCATTTATGGTTAAAATTATTTTTAAAAAGGCAACCTTCTACCATTATTAAAGTAAATTTGAAATTAACTCCTGTTAAATGCTTATGAGGCAATATTCAAACAAGTAAAGAAGAGAATTAAATATTAGGCAGTGTCTCTTTCAGGCCTCCAGTCACAGGCAATATGACAACTAGTTCTTTGAAGATAACTCTTAGCCATATGTAGTCACATAGTGTTTTTACTTCACCCTGAGAAACAGAACCTGGAAATCTCAAGTCAACATTAAAACATTCTTGGAGCTTTTGAATTTACTAATTATCCTTTCTTCATTCAAAAGCCTCTTACATATCACAAGAATTCTCATCCTGAGAGATAAAAAAAAGCATCTCAGAATTAATAGACTAAAGCATAAGCAGCTAACTAGATTCCATACTTTACAGTCAAATAAAATTAAGCAAATATCAACAATATATGTACTTGATAATGCTTTAAGAGATCTTGACAATGCACTTTTATAAATGAGAAAGAAGAACAAGAACAGTCTCAAGTAGGCTGCTTAATCTAACGTTCATCCTAGAAAAAGTAAGGAAGCATATGATATGGCACTAATCAATAAAGAGTAATAGAAGGATGTATATAATGAATGCTAAGTAGCAATGATTTGTGAACTTGTCAGACTCAACATCATTTTGATGCGAGATAAATGTCTGATAAAGGTGATGGTGTTGATTTACGTGTACACTGACACATGTAAAACATCCATCTTCTTCTCCCATGACATCTTAAATAATAGGACAGAACAAGATAAAGCCAACACATAAGTTAAACCACTTAAATGACAGATTTCGAAGTGTCATTTACAATGTGAGAATTCAAGGTTTTTTGGCTATCCTTTCTTAGAAATACATTAGGAAGGAAGTGACAGTTGTATTTGTGCTATTAAGCACTTTTACGAATGACTTGGGGAAACCAAAAGTTTGAAGATGACAAAGATACTCGGGGAAACAGCAACCTAGGATTGAAGTGCTCTGCAATCTAGGAAGCAAAATGATAAAGAGAAACAAAGATTGACAGTCAAACAGATTAATTCAAGCTGAAACTAAGACATTTTTGACTGTGAAGACAGCATTCAATAGTTATTTACCAAGGCAAGGAGCAGACTTTCTACCAAGACTACTGTAAAAACAGAGATTTTCCTTAAGTTCCAAGCTATAGACATGCTACTGAACCTGAAGCAAAAATAAAGCAAGATAGCATGAAGGTCCACATCAAGCCACAGGTCAGGCTAGGTGGTCCCTTCTGAACTTTTTATCTACCATAACTGATTATACAGATATCTATTTAGTGAATAGTCAGATTTGTTATAAGAAGTGCCCATCTCCCACCCAAAGTCACCACACTTCAGAGCTGGCAGTTTTAATTCCTCTTATTCCATTTTCACAGGGTGAAGGAAACAGATCTTATATTCTAGATGCTTTATCAAAGCCTTTAACCTACCTACCTGAAAATAACTCTTATTTTCATTGTGAAAGGCAATGACAACCCACAAGCACAGATGTATGAACATCATGATGTAGGATGTTTTGTTCCAGAGCCTCCTTTCCAAAATATCTGGTATTTAGAGACCCTCTAAACAGCAATTAATCACCCATTCTCTCCACTAAAATTCAAGAAGAGTGAAAAACTGAGGCTTAAAAAAAATCATATACACAACACTCATCCCTGAAGTTTAGGTTTAGCATCAGCTAGAACCCTCAATTTAGCTTTATATATATACAATATCAATCAGGCACTGCTGTATTATGTCAGGTAATCTGTCCTACAGTGCTAGTAGTCCCTGTCTTTGCTCCCTGTTAAAGCAGTCTACCCCTTGCAAACCTATAAGGCTTTGCTGACACCAAAAAAGGCAGGAAAGGACTCAGACTCACTGATTTTGTAGATTCCAGAGACCCTGAAGATAGGGTGTCTCGGCTGCCCCGACTCTTGGAACTGAGATGGGGTGAGGATGATGGCGAGTCATCAATATAGGGCATCATATCATGATGTCGCCTCTGTTCTTCAGCACGGTCTGCATCATACGCATAGCTAGGTGGTGTACCACTGAATGAAGCATCTGTAAAACACAGGAGAAAAATCTGTCCGGTCAGAGTCAAGCTGGACAGGAGACAGGCTGGTCAACCAAGGCACTGCCTGCCTCCCAGGTATTATGATATCTTATCAGTAACCCAGAGTCAGTGATAGTTAAATATAGATCAAGTGGAGGCGTAAATTTAATTAAACTCATGTTGTCACCAAACATTCACTTCACTCATACTAAGTCCTAAAATGTAAAGTCCTTTCTAATATCTAACATTGGTGTTCATTTAATTACAGCTCCTTCCCTCAAGTTTTCTTTCAAAAGTGTTAGCATGAAAACAAATCCTTTTGCAGTTTGGGTTTAGGAATGTAGTGGGTTAGGGTTACAGACCCTGTTTTTTCTGTAAAACAAGAACAGATGATGCCCCTGCCAGTTTAGCAATCACAGATAATACATAGCTCAGAGGAGAAACTCTTTCCAGACCTCTCAGGAACAAAAGAACTAGGAAAGAAAGGTCTTACGTGTCAAGTGAACTGGCCTACTGCCAAAAATAAAATCCTAAGAGGCCCTCTTCTATTGGCTGCCCCTCCTCTTCAATGTTGGGACTAAGTCCTTAAACAAATGAACAAACCACCAACGTGCTCCCCCCACCTCCCTCAAAACCCAACAACAAAAAAAAAAACAACTAAAAAGGATGGTGCTATGAAGAGTCAAATTAACCATTGTTGCACAATGAACTTCTGCAGGAAAAATGAGTAGTACAATTGGTTCTGGTATCTTCAGTAGCTGCATACAGAGACTGTTTCTGCAAAAATCTATATTAAGGACACACACTGAGCAGCTCCCTTACCATAGGTTAAAAAGTCTTCTACCTCTCTGCACAAAGAAATATACACAGAGGGCCAAAATTTGCTTTCAGCACAGTGGCACCGCATCACATACATCTTGCCTGAGACAACCTTACACATGAGTTACACGGGCCTTGAGGCACTTTCACCTGTCAATGCCCAGAAGTGTCCTGTATGTAACAGTAACAGCCATGCAGTGGCATGGGCCACTGAACACCAAAATGATAGAGCTACTCCTCCTTTTTCAGTTTGTCCTGGTTTTGGCTGAGATAGAGTAAATTTTCATTCTAGTAGCTAGTTTAGTGTTATGTTTTGGATTTAGTATGAGAATAACATTGACAATACACTGATGTTTTCCATTGTTGCTAAGTAGTGTTTATATTAAGTTAAGAATTTTTCAGCTTCTTGTGCTCAGCCAGCAAGAAGGCTGGAGGGGCACAAGAAGTTGGGAGGGGACACAGCCAGGACAGCTCACCCAAACTGGCCAAGGGGATATTCCATACCGTTTGACATCATGCCCAGTATATAAACTGGCGGGAGTAGGCCAGGGGTGTGGATTGCTGCTTGGGAACTAATTGGGCATCAGTTGACAAGTAATTACATTGTGCATCACTTGTTTTGTATGTTCCAGGGTTTTTTTTATTATTATTGTCATTTTATTATTGTTATTATTATCATTATTATTTTCTTCCTTTCTGTCCCATTAAACTGTTTTTATCTCAACCTATGAGTTTTACATGTTTTTTCCCTGATTCTCTGTCCCACTGGGTAGGGGGAGATTGAGTAAGCAGCTGCATGGTGCTTAGTTGCTGGCTGGGGTTAAACCACAACACAGTTACAAGTCACAAAATGCCATTCTTCTTCTGAAACTGAAAAACAACCACAGGGACATATAAGCTAGATCCACTTTTACAGTAGCAGGCAAGCCTTATGGAAGACAAAGCCACAAAAAAAAGAACAGCTTTTTGTCTTTTAAGTTTAAAATTATCCATTAAATTCATACTTGAACACAAGTAGAACCAATTTTTACTTGTTTTCACAAATATCCAGGTTCTGCGAAAATAATAAGCGGCAGCTGCCAAGCATACCAATAATCCTGTTATACATCAGTAACGCAGGGTGGAGGAGTAACATTTTAAAGCCCACTTTCCTCCCTCACAGTAAACTCAGTTAAAGCATGACTCATTCCAGTAAAGGATGTGAACTTTGTGTGGAACAGAATAAAACTTGATCCGTGTGGCTTATTGAGGAGGGAGAGCTGGTCTAGGGAATTTACGCAAACAATATACTGAAAATCCAACAATAAACTCACTGTAGAAGTGAGCCTCTGTCTTGGTTCATACCAAATACCACCCAGCTAAATAACAGCTGTATACGAGGCCTTTAGGCTGCTGAAGAATCATGGCAATATTATCTTAACAAGCTCAATGAGTTTTATGTCACCCACCCACTTGTGGTATTACCTTGTCCTCACGCTCTCTGAGTTCCTCAAAAGACTCATTAGATTGTGCAAGACCACAGGAATGGGGGGGGGGGGCACCCTAGAAAAAAAAAAAAAGGTGGTACATGTTCTCTGGAAGGGACTTTTGTCTAGGTGTTAGAAGTTTCCAGAGCTCCCCAACCATTTAGAAGACACCCTATTAAGTTGATTTGGTAAATGGAGGCTTGAAAGGGAGTTGCTGAAACAATAAACAAAAGTGATTTTTAGATAATCTCAAAATTAGATAACATCTACAACACCTGCAAGCCAAATAAATCTCATGATGGAATTTTTGAAAGCTCTTTGGCTGAAAGAATGTGGAAGAGAAGACAGCATGGTCCCCACCTTGCACTACCCAAACAGGCAAGGAAACACTGAAAAGAAAAAGTAAAAATACCCTCCTCACACACAAGATGGATGGTCTTCTGTTTGGCCAGGTTAAGGGACTGTTTTGACTCCAGAAACCAGAATTATAAGTAGGAAGAAGGATGAGTTTCTCCTTCCATCTCTGCACTATTTATGCCATATTAAAAAAAAAAAAAAACCACCCACACAACCAAAATGCAAAACCACCAACAAAACCCCTAACACCATGTAACTTCAGTAGAGGAGTGCAAGTATCTGTTTTCCATTCAGCTGTCCCTTGTGCACCTTGGTAACCCAAGAAGCCTGCAAGATACTACTGGCAATTTAACACTGGCATCATCCAAGGAGGAACATCAGTACTAGGCGCTTATGTAGGCTTCATGCCTTTGATCAAGCGAGAGGTTTTTTTCCTTCAGAAGTTTCTTCAAACTACTGTTACCCAAACCAGTTTCTCCTGGTTTGCAGTAACAAGACCATATTGCTGTGCAGAAATTAAGACAGGAATATTTCTTTCACTCCCAATGAATATTTCTTTCACTCACTTTCAAAATCTATAGTTTGCTCCACTTCTGCTAATGGGGGAGTGAAAGTAGACTAAAATATATTAGCAGAAAGGCTTGCAGTGAATCACAGTATTTTCACTTTCCTCACTTTCTCCTGCTAAAAAGCAGGCTTCGCACTTCTACCTTCCATAATACATTCTGTCTCCTACAGCACAGGGAAACCTTTATCTGAAACTGAAGGAAAGGGCAGGTGGAGGACTTGGGCTCAGAAGAGCAGATTTATTCCTTGCTTTGCAACAAGAATCAGTCTACCTTTGAATCACTTTGTCTCCCTAACCATAAAAATGAAAATAATACATGTCAACAAGGAATGAATCTATCAGTGTCACAGAATGCCATGAGATCTGTGCATAGAAAGCTCCACACAGAATTTAAAACTTCATTTCTGTATCCTCCAGGGATCCTTCACACATTAAAAAAAGCTTAGAAGTAGTTATAACCCCTCTTTTTTCTATTATTGCTGCACACAGCACTGAAATCCACCTGTGGAGATTTTAATTATCTCCAAGGCAGAAGGACCTTCCTGCTTTTACTCTACCATTTTTTCCAACAGAAGCAAAGTATCACCATAGCCAGATACACTACGCAAGTCTTAACACTAATAACAGGGGTAGAGACTTGTATCTCTGTGATTAAAGAAACTACTGTTGCTAGGGAAACTGGGTTATCCAGATCTCCTAAACCCAGCACAATGCTGCACAGGCTGTTCAGGCTCTACCTGGGAGCAAAAAGACTAGAGCAAAAAGAATGCCAGGAGCTCACCTGATCAGACACTTTCAGCCGCTCTGGGTGCTGCTGTTGTAAATGACAAGTGGAGACAGGAGCTGGGCCCAAGCAAGAACACTTGGTTTCTTAGCCAGTGTCTCAGGTAGGGTGAGCATTAAGAGGATTCTTATTCTCTTATTTTAGGGCCAGCCAGCAAGTCATCAGTAAGCGAGCCATCAAAGCCAGAGAAAGATTAAACACAGGAGCAACAGACAACTGCTGACAAGGGACAACTAAGGAAAAAGGGTAAGCATACAAGGATGATGGGCTCAAACATGTTGTATTGAGACAGCACCAGAAAGAGATACTGAGGACACTACTCTATGTGCATCATACTTACCTCACCAGCAGCTCCCTTTCTCCTCCTCTTTGGATAACCTGTAAGAGATCCAATCCCACAGAGAAGAGCAGCAGCTGTGACTTACAGAAACAAGCCCTCTCAGCACCTAAGAGTAGCTATTTCTACCACTGGCCCTCTGACATTCTCTTACAGTACCCCTCTCTCCTGCACCAGCCTGATCTTCAGGTGCAATAAACTACCTGGGACTACAAAGGCTCATCAGCAATTCACACATTCTGCTAAAAACCTCAAGCATTTACTTCCACCTTTGGTGCTGACAGGAATGGTTTCCCTGGCCTTGCTTTGCTCCAGCTTTCATGAGTCTGTTCCACCACCCTCCTCTGTTACTGCTTCCATCCTCTCACCTCCTTTCTCATATCTGTCCCTTTTTCATTTTCTTTTGGTTTTCTCAAACTTAATATTCCTTTTCTTTATTTTCCTTTTCCTTCCCTCTTCTAAATTGCTCCTCTCCCTCACTGCCTCAAGTTTCACCTGGCTGGGGGGTAAGGAAGAATCTAACAAATTTACAGTTAGTCACAAATTCACTGGCACTCAGAGACAGCACAGCAACACTGTTCCCTGTCCTGCTGCCTACACCCTTCCTGCTGGGTGCCACATTCATTCTTTGGGAATATGAAATAAAGTCATAGATCTAACTTGAAAGCAGAAAGGGAAAAGAAATCAACTTCTAAGTAAAAAGAAAGATTAGCTGCATCTAATCCAGGGCCACACAATGGTTCAAATGCATGTGTCATACTTTTACAGCATCACAACATCCGCAGCTGCTTCAGAGGCTTAATAGCAGCATGCAGAGAAGCTTCCAAGCTAGCTGTGCTCCAGCTAATCCCGCTAAAAGAGCAGTAAAGCCACAGCAGCTCAGACCTGCCTGCCTAAGTAAATACCTAGAATTCTGGAGGGGGAGGGGGAGTTGCACCTCATGCCAAAGCCCCACGTCTCTGTGGCTTCATTGTAAATGGTACCAAGGCTAGCACAAGTTTGTAATGTCTATCCTTACTCCAAAAACATTCGTGCAGCTGCAGAGCAGAAGAGAGCTAAGGCAGTTTGCATCCTCTGACTGTATGTCTGTGCCATGGAATGTGTGAGGCCATAGTTTGACAATGCATTGTCTTGGCAGCAATAGGGATTTATGGTTTCCCCCCACCAAGCCATAAACCACTGCATGGTCCTTTCCTCTCTTATCTCCTTAGTTCTGCAACCCCACAGATGTCTATGGTCCAGATAAAGAACTCAGCCAGCTCAGAGAAAGATATCTTTAACACTTCCCTTCTAAGCTGGATCAGCTTTCTCATCTAGTTCATGGCACAGAAATCCAAACTGAAGGAATACATGCGTGGTAGTTCAGGGGTGGGTATACATAAAAACTTGTATTGCAACTGAAGACATCATATCATCATATTAGCAAACACTGCTTGAGTTTCCTTTAGGCTGAAGCTTAGTCAGTTCCTGGGATTAACACATGGCTGGTTTGGGGATAAGTTACCAGAATGCAACACTTCTTTTTTTTTTTTTTTTTACCTTTTTTTTTTTGTAACCTTTAAGTTACTAATATGCCTTACTGACCTTAGCTCCAGCTTTTACATACTACTGTTTGCTTGGTGATAAACAATACAGAATCCTGTCATTTTATTTCTTAGGGCTGGCCAGGCTACGTGGAGAAGAATCAGGGATTTGGGCCCAGTGCCAATCATATGTAGAAGTACATCAGTGTGGATGGGCTGTGAATGCAGTTGCCTAGGGAATACAGCAGCACTTGCTAAAAAAAAATAGAAGAATTTAACTATGGAAAACTAAGCATCTTGCTTATTTGCTTGACACCTTCTGAATCATCATCTCCAAAACCAGGAAATAGTACACTCAATACTTTGTACACTTGCACAAAATTGAGATCCACAAACAATAATTATGTTGTCTACCTATATCAGGAGCTTGTCCCAGAATGAAAATCAAGTATCAAAAAGAATAAAAAGAGAGCGTTTGCCACATCAAATCCCTATGGCTTTATTCTTCTCAGACTGATGAAGAAAAGGCTCGGCAAGGATGTTAAACAGATTTAAAACAAACCATCGCCTTCATGCTCTGTATCCCTTCTCTACGTAAGACAGTGTACCTACATGTAAAGATGTTTAGTGAAACCTGAAGCTCCCACTCAAATACAAAACCAAATAATTTAGCAACAAAAAGTCCCATTAGTTTGCAAATTCATTCTTTAGCATTAGATGAGCACGAAACAGAAAGGCAAAAATTAACAAAAGCTAGCTCCAAGGCTGCCTATGGCCTCAAAATATTGCTCCATTCAGCACATGAAGATAAACCAACTATCAGTGCCAACTGATAGACTCCTACAAGGCACACCGTCATTTGCCATAGAAGAAAAATACCCACAGATGATGATCTTGCTTACCACTGCTGAACAAGCTGTTTGGGAGCACAGGCTGCAGAAGTAGAATTGCAGTGAAATACATAACACAGCCCACCCATAGGAAACAACCATCAGCACACAAAACCAAGGCAGAATTAAACAAGCAGTTTCATACAATGCAGCCAAGCTGTAGTTTTCCTTCTGCAGGCAGACATGAAATGGGCTCTGAAAGTGTGCTGTATGTTGACAACTAGCAATGAAACACTCTTCAGGGAATAGGACAAAAAGGGAACAGTACCCCAGGAAGGGAGGTTTCTAAATACATAGCTGGACACTGGAATGACAACTACAGCTTATACAGCATCAAAAAAGGAGTTCTGTGAATGCAAAACTTCAGCAGGTTTTCCTGAAATCACCATATCCATTTCAGGTTTGTATCGTCCCCTCCCCCATTGTAATAGGTTGGTCGTCTTTCTGCAGCATGTTAAGTGGCTGCAGAAACAAGTCTGTCACATGTACATTTTACCCAATGTTTCATTTTCTTTTAAGGGTAAGGGTGCGTTTGTGTGCACATGTGAGTGCACATGTATGCATGCATGTAGTGATTGAGAGCTGCATTTTTGAGATGGAAGAAGGGGAAAGCAATGTACCTCACATATGGAAGCAGCAAGACAGCTGGTGGTTCTCTCCACCCTCCCTCCTCTGGGGGATCTCAGGCCATAGATGTTAACCAGCCTCCAAGAAACTTCTGTCTCTACCACAGATGAGCTTTATCCTTGTAGCAGACAGCGCCCTTAAGTCTTTAGGAGATGAATTAACTGCAGTCCACTTTTAATCTTTTAGGTGTGTCAAACCCAGATCATTAAACATCTAAAAAAGAAGATCAGAGCTCTTTAATCTGCCCATATATTCCATGAAGAGTTCATGCAGAGACTAGAGGACGGGTCTGATCTGTTTGTAGCAGTCTGTTACTGAGACATGCTGTTGCATTTTGCTCTGATTGTCTTTTTCCTGGGGACAGATTTAACAGTCACACAGATATAATACCCATGCAGAGTGAGGTTCCATGATCCAGCCATGATGTGAAAGCTGGAACTACTGAGACCATTCACAACCTCAGGAAAGCCTAAGGCATCCTCACACAAGACAGAAAGAACTGCTCACTACAGCTACTGAGAGAGTTGTTATCATGAGAGAAAAAATCAGGAAGCTAACCTCATCATCCAGTAGAGTCCATCTTTTACCGACAAGACTGCACTGTAGCATGCATATTCCAAAGATTTCCCTTCTACCAGCCAGCACAACTTCCCCGCTGCTCATCTTTGCTTCAGACAACTCTGGCTTAGCAACCATGGAGTGCTACATGCTAAGGAGTGTAGACCAAGCTGTCATCCACACATTACATTCAGCCAGGCTTTGACACAGTGCATGCCACAGAGGTCAGCAATGGAAGAGTAGCAGATGTGTAAATTCCCATCTCTCTAAAACGTCTGACACTTGGATCAGTTTCAATCAAACTGAAATACTGGGAGGGAAACACAACCACTGCACACCACAAACTAGACAGAGGAGTCCAACTGACAGTAACTGTTGCAGTTAGGAGGAAAACAGGTTACACATTTAGAAGATGTAGCCTTTCAAATACGGGGATGTCTCCACAGCAATTTGGAAATTTTAAGATGTACTACAAGCACGCTGTATGTAACTAACATTAGGAAAGAAAGTTACCCATAGTTACTGCAAAAGGCAAAACTTGAACATTTCTCTATGACAGTTGACAATGCCTATGTCCTACTGGCTGCTACATGCTCTCCAAGGCACTTCAAAAGTTTAACTGCCATCACTTAAAGCCCTAAACATCAGCAAGTAAACACATGCATATATGAATGAGGTATGTTCCCAGCATGACTGGGTGCAAACATGCTGCCAACAGGTAAAGACAGAGAAATTCAGGTCAGGCCTGAATTATATAGGTACCATCCATTCCAGGATGAGAACGCTTAACTCACAGGCTAGGCCAGGGCCCAAAGCAGCGAAACTCCTGTTGCCTTTTTTTTTTTACTGTTTCTCCTAAATATTTACTACTAGTTCATATGGCACAATGTAACACCCCATAACATGGATGAATACCTCTCAGATTCCTGCCTTGCAGAGAGCAGAAAGTGAATCTGTTTCCATCTGAGGCCTGTATCTTTAGATTCCTCTCCTGTTCTATGTTTTCCCAGGCAGGCGGGAAAGGTTTCCATGTTCAGTTCATGTTGGCAGTCAGGCCACTGGATGTTCTTGGCAAAGTAAATCCCAGAGCAAACTGGAACACCTTTCCAGTTTTCTTTTCCATTCCTTAGTCAGGATTGTGCCCCAAGTTTAGCTGTTCTCATTCACTGCAAGTCTAACAGGCAGAATAAATTTTAGGCCTGGTCGTTCAGAATTTAACACTTTTTTTCAGTATAAAAATACATAGACAGGCAGATACCTTCCTAAGTACACGTGGCTTTGCACCAAAGGCACCAGGAGCTTTAGCACTGACTAGATCAGAGGTGCAAGCTGATTGAAATAGAGAAAAGATTACCATGAAAAATAAGGTCAAAACAAAACAAAACAAGTAAACAACCATGAATCACACACAGCTGTAAGAAGAACCTAGAAGTCAGACCATTTCCCAACAAAAGCAGAGACTGCATTATGAGAGCTAAATTTTTAGGATTCAAGCAGTCTCCACTCTCTTTGTAGGTTCCTGTCCATGACTTCCCACACTGTATCGTAACATGCGTGTTTGCAGGGAGCACAGCAAACCACAGTAGGAGCTGGCTAAGCTAAAAATAACTGGCAAGAGTGTTATTTCATAACCCAGAGCAGTTCCCTATTCCATTTCACTGATCATCTCCACACAATGCATCAGCGTAACAGCACAGAGGTGGAATGGAGCAAATGTGACTGTTCAGGTCAGCATTACTGCTGTGCTCAAACTACAGACTTCACTTCTCAAAAAAAAACCCCAACAAAAAAACCCAACAAAAAAAACAAACAAAAAAACCCAAAACCCCCAACCAAACAACAAAAAAACCCCCAAACCACCAAACAAAACAAAACAACAACAACAAAAAAAAAACCCAAACCCTAGTAACAAAGCCTAAAAGGAAACTGCATGTACTAACTATATTGGGAGGGCTGCTTCTCTCATACCTAGTGTGGCTCTGTCATTTGTCAGGTGAATGGGTGAAAATTCCAACCATGATCAGCATACTATTTACTATTTAGTTCTTCTCAGTTGTCTCAAAGTTTTTCAGCCACTTCAAACAATGTTTGGCAACAGGAATCTCCAGAGAAGTAGAAGAGATTAGAAAATTAATAGAAACAAAATGGACCAACTGCCACAGCATGATCTGTTAACACAAAAACACACGATGTATATATTCCATTTCCTGTATTTAACTGAGCAAACCAAAAATCCTGCCATGCAGAGAGGAAAGCGCCTGTTAAAACAAGAGTTTAACTGAACTGACAGTTTTGTGAGAAAGGAAGGGAGGACCAGCCCTAGGCAGCAGGGGGTATTAAAGTCTATGCAAAAAAACAGTAAACGTGTCTGATAAGAACGCTGTTCTGTTTCTAAATCTTCAATCTCTTTCAGGATTAGTTGCTTTGGCTTTTTTTTTTCATATTGTTTTGTTTTCTCACTAGTGCAGCTATGACACTAAGAAGCCAATAAAGCTAGCCACCATTTTCCTGTTTACACTGTAAATCTAGCCACTGACATCTTACTTGTTACACTGTAAAAAATAAGCTATTGATTTACCATCTTGGCCTAGAACAAGCAACCCAAGCTAAATGCCTTGCTAGGCAGATGGCTCTGCCTACACCACTAACAACCTTTTCTGAACACAGCTGCTGCCCAAGCTCAGTGGCTTCCTGTCATCTGGCTGGAGAAGAAAAAACAACAGTTTTGTGTCATTCATAACCATGGCAAGGTAGTTATAGAAACCTTTTCTTTTTTTTTTATTAAAGATGCTGAAGGTAGAACATAGCTCCCTACCAGCATTAATAAACACCATCTACTCCCCATCTCTTTTCTCTTGAAACTACTAGATAAGATGTAGGCAGTTGGGGTCACATGCCAGTGTTTGTTCTGGGCTAGTAAGTTCTCACCTGACACAGCATATCACCTTTCCTCCCAAACCATGTGCTTCTTTTGCAGAATCTGCTTTTAGAAGTGGAAGACCTCCTCTAATTATTATGATTGTGAAGAATAAATTTAGAAAAAAACCATGATTCAGGAACAAGCAGTACAGTGGGACCGGTCAGAGTTCTCAGAGAAGCTAAAGAGCAGATGAGAGGAAAGACCTCTCAACCTGAGCTCATGGTATACTCTGTCAGACACCAACAATGCTGTTTTACACTTCAGCACCACTGACTGATTCATTGCTGTTCATATTTTATTAAAATATGGGATAAGAGGGAGCTTATTTTGGTAACACAGATGTGTTACACCACCATTTTATTAAGCCTTGCTATCCGACAGCATGAATGAAGCAACAAGTCATTTTGAAGCCATGCCAAAGGGAAGCACTAAAATGCCAAAGAATTTCATCCAAAGGAAAACATGACCACACCAGTCCCAACTAAAATGCAACCACCTGTGTAGATGATGGTGTCCCCCAACAGCTTTCTTCTGTGCCCAAACTTGTTTATACAAAGCAGAGCTTCTGCTCAGACAGTAGCTCTCAAAGCAAACACTTAAAGTCTTTGTGTCCAGCAAGTCACAAAGTAGTTTCATATGGTAACTTTGCACCAAGGCCAAGAACTGAGCTCTTGTGGCTCCCCAATACTTCAAGGAGAGCTGTGGATATAGGGAGGCACGCAGAGGCACACAGATGCAGGCAGGATCAGAGCCTGGCTGCCTGTGCAAGCAGCTGTGACTGCCACACACACACTTCAAGGGCACTCAGATGCTGCAATTCAGATCAGCTAGTGCAGAAGAAGAGGGCAAAGCAGATGGACTTACCTGTGAAAACGGCTCTCTGTGCTGCAGGCCCTAGAGAAGCCTTTGCACTGTTCCTGTACTGAAGATGAGGTAGCTAAGGATTGTCAACAATGAGAACTCATTCCCAGGCAAGTCACAAAAGAAACAGATTTTTATGGAGTCTATCCCCACACCCCACTTTCCTGCACAAGACCTTCTCTTCCCCTAGTGGTGAAGGAAGCTTGTTAGGGCAACACTCTGGACACAAAGTGTCAAGAAACACAAAATATATACACCAAGTGTGTGTACATACATATATATATATATGTATATATAAACACCCACCCACAGTAGAAAATTGACCAGTTGTCCCAACTATCTAGGAACAGGATTTGGCTGTGCCTAAATACTGGCTGAACCCAAGGAATCCACACCAGACTCCCATGGAGCAGTCTGCACAGCAGGGTAAGATTTTAAAAGATTAACCAAGTACAGCATGGACACTCACATACAGAGCAGACACAGCCAATGATGATGCTTGCTGCTGTTAACACTTTCATTTCCAAATTCCATTGCTTAATAAAAACAGGTAAAGAGAGAGTCTGAGCAGCTAGTCCCGACCATAACACAAACCAGAGGCAGACCTAGAGAATTAGTTTACCCCAGAGGAGCTAGTTCAAAGCAAGAAACTTTAAAAACAATATAGCAGCAAAAGAAACACTTTCTCCTTTTATTACCAGCAGCATCCCCCTCACAGAAGAGCCAGACAACCATTCCCCAACAAGAAGCACTAAAATTCCAGAAGTGATAATCACAGTAATCTGTCTGACACTGGCAACTAAGGTCTGCTTCTGATTTCAAGCCTGAAAAAAAAAAAAAAATCAATTATTTACCAGAATTAAGACCTACTTAGCAGATAATAGCCTGGGATCTCCTCCTTCCCCCCCCTTTACAAGCAACATTTTGCTAGAGAACAAAGCATTAAAAAGGAAAGTGGGAGCTAAAACAGGGCTGTCTTGCATGAGCTATCAACCACCAACAGTACCACCATATCAACTGCTCATGAACAGCCCGGAGCAGTACCCAGCAGGCAGGTGGTGACTGGAACCAGCTCCCATTGTGTCACGGACCACTGAGGTGCTCATCCCTTTGCTCACTGCAGCACTCAAACAAGGGCTTAAAAGCATCTTGTGCTCAGCCAAAGCAATAAGCAAGCCTCAATGCCCGTGACTGGCACCTGAATAGTGGCCCTGGAAACCCTGGCTATTAGATGCTCTGCATGAACTGACACTGAAATCTGTATTTCTGACAAGAAAAATAATCTACAAATCCAAGAACCACTAAAAGAAGCTCTAAGGAGGGCCACCTACAGCTACGAAGAGAAAAACCTCTAATTTTTGAGACAAAATCCAAAATCTTCAAGCCACAGACACAGAGCTTCCAAAGGCCCTTTGTGTGAGGCATGAGATAACAGAGCTTTGTGCTCAAATGCTTTACGAGTATACACATGGTCTCAGCATCTCGACCAGACACCTTAGAATAGAGACCCAAATGATTCTTTAGTCTCATTCAATTAAAGTTAGCAGAGGTGGGGAAGTACAAATTTACATCAGTTTGTATTGCACTGGAAGCTGGTTTCACCCCACCTGCCCCCAAACAACTGATTTAGGAATGGTGTCAACCTAAATTCCTTATATAGTTCAGAGAAGCAGCCAAAAATCTTAGATGGGATAAACTGCTTACTGGAAGGGGATCAATCACTTGACAACAGAAGAAATCTGCAGTTATGTTTCCCTCATCAGGGGCAGAGGATCCAGGCCATGGTTTCTGACTTGACCGACCATTTTGGAAGGGGAAAAGATTAGCCAGGCACAGATACATACTCTGAACTGAGTAAATTGTATGTACAGCTAATCTTTGTGCCAGTAACAGAGCACACACCCAGAAGGATGGCTGCGCTCCTCTGTGCAGCACAGCTGTAGCCTGCTGGCTGCTCTAAAGCTTAGCTGCCTCATATCTTCATTCCTTTTATAGGAAATGTATTTATTTATTTTAATCTCTTGTCTATCATATCATGATTGTAGGCAGTCAAATATTTTGAGTGAAAACTTTGGAGAAAAACCTAAGCCTCTTTAAATGGAATAAATGTACAACCAGAAGCAAGTAAAACACAATAGGGGAAAAATAAAGGAACACTTGTACATCAGCACTATATTTAGATACTGCTTTACTAGGACTTTTACAGAAACTTGGAAGGCGTGTTGTGTTGATGCTTGGTCCAGCCCTAAAAAACTTCAAGCAATTTGACACAGCCCTGAAATAGAAGTTCTGACGTTTTAGACTGCAAGCTGCACAGAGCAGATACTGTTCAACAGCACAGTAACTGTTTTCTACAAAACGTCTGCACCCCACTATGTTTCCTGGATTAATGCTTCACTTTAATTTTCAGCAGCATTTTTAAACAACAACTACACTGTTTGACAGACTTACGCACTTTGATAGGTTTGAGATAACTGAAGAATTAGTGGGAAAAGACAAGATTCCTGTTGATATTACTGCAGCAGAAAGACAGAAATACTACTTGTAAGTTGCTATGTGGTACCAACTATCTGATGTGCCAAGCAGGGTATCCACTCACATAAAGTGGAAAGCTGGTTCCCGCCCCAAGAATAGGGTTTGGCCAGAATGGAAGACAGACCAAAAAGAAAACCTTAACCTGGGATTTGGTTTTCTTCCTCAGGGTGGTGCAAGCCACAGTACAGATTTTTATATAGTTCATAAAATGCACCCACCCAGCACTGAAGGCGTATATTTTATTACAAAAGCTGTATGTGGCAATGGAAATCCTGTTCAGAACATAACTACCACAAAACAACAACCACCACATTCAAGAGGCTCCTTTTCTGTCCCAAATACTCAATTCTCCACCTAAAACAAAAAAAAAAAAAAAAGGAAAGAAGGAAGGTAACTTGGGAAAGTGAATTAAAAGTCCTGGCACAGGACATAGGGTTGAATTTTTGGGACCACACTGCTACCTCATAAGCTCAAGTAATTACTGAAAATAAGACTTAGACCCAAGCTACTTGAGTAAATTTTAGCATAGATCCTTGGCCAAGAAGCTATCAATCAAAAAAGTGTAGACTATAAAACCAGCAGGTGTTAAAGATGCCACAGACAATGACATCAAGTAGTAATGGAAGAAACACAGTTCACAAAAGAGATGACAAATGACAAATATCCTCAGGCACTTTCTTCCTCTTAATAATCACAACCATTTAAGTTGTAAGTTTCACATCAGCAACACAGGGCTTGTGGACCACAAGTGGCTAGACACAGAAGGAGCTATGGGAAGTGAAACATGCCTCTTCCATCCTAAAATAAAAATGGGCTGGAGCTCAGCACCAACTGATCATTTTATAAAGAGCAAGCTGTCTTTTAACAGCAGCCTGGTAGAGATGAAAAATGATGGAATAGTCTCATTTTTGTTTATGCGTTTGTTTTTAACAGATGGGAATGAGAGAAGAAAAGCAAAACAAACATAACTCATTCCTTTTGCATATTACATTACTCCTAAATGTAACAGCAAAGAAAAAATGTGAAGCTTCATAAGCACCTGCACTGATGATCCATGTGTATTAATGAATCTTAACACAAAGCATTCATGAAGCTGAAGGCTGAATTCAGTGAGCAAGGTGATAACTTCCTAGGTGAAGCAGAGTACCCTTGTGCCCACCAACTACCTCTCAAAGATTAAAGTACTCAATCTTCAGTTTTATGTCAAGCAGACAGGGTCTCTTGCCTTTGTTTAGTATGCCCCTCTTCAACAGCAGCATAAGGATCCACACTCTGTCCAACTCTATTGCAAGATTAGGTCCAGTTTCTCCTCTCCCTGTGATCAGCATCTGATGCTGACAAATGGGAGGGGAATAAGGGAAAAAAAGCACAGCTGATCCTTGTCAGAGGGTGGCAGTTTGATGGCCTGGACATCACAAACTGGATGTTAACCAAAGGACTTGGTTGTTCAACCTTAGTCACTACCCCTATTCTCTACTAGTCACTACAGGACTTTACAACTGCCAGGTCACTCTTCCAAAGCCTGGAGAATTAATCTTAAAGTGAACCTGAAGTTAACTTGAAGTCTCGCACATCAGGTATTATGCCTCAAAGAGGCACAAAGGGTCACAGGAGCAAGGGCAGTGAGAGTCTCAGGACCTAAAGTGCTCACAGAGGGGACCTAAAGTACTCTACTTTAATAGAGTACCACAAAGCATTCCTGCTGCTGTTGTGTCTTGGTTATGAGGATTTGAGCCTAACACATAAGCCTCCTTCCATGGCTGCCTCCCTCCCACAAGGAAGGGTGAGCACTGACTGATAGGTCCCTAGCAAAGAGCAGCCACTATTCCCTTTCTGTAATTGCTTCTTGGAAACCAAGTTCCCCATGGGACCTGGCAAAAAGCCAAGGGTGAAATGCAAGATTTAGTAACAGCAGGATCTGCAGCACAGCGGTCTCGCAGTGCACAGACTTCTCTAAAGGGATTACTGGCTATCAGCCACTCTCAGAGGGGGCTCTTTACACGAGGCTGGCAGTTCTCCCAGCAGAAGGTGTCAGGGGATGACACAGACACTAGGTAACAGAGGCATAACAACCCAGCGTGCACTCACTATGGATGAACCCCCTTCGAGAATCAGGGAAAAGCAGTTACTGCAACAGGGGGTCTTGTCAGATGACAGTATTAACTCTACAGCTACTAGCAGTGCACCAAATGGTGCTTAACCCCAGAGCACTCCTTAAACACAGGAGCTTAGCCCCACCCCCTTCTCCAGTCCAAGGCAGGCAAATGGGACAAGTGGAACCAGTGCTTACCAGAGACCATCACGCGTCTGGGCATCCCATGAACTACTCTCACAAGGACATTATTGATCAATGCTATTTTTCACCAGGTGCATGTAAACAACCAGCAGATACTACTGGTACATGGGAGCACAGGCAGTCATGCTGTGCCTTATAGTGGGGAATGTGGCATTAAGAAAGCTTGTGCATTCAAAAGACAGGTGTCTAAAACCCACCTCTCAGCAAACATTTGGAGTGACCACACTGCAAAATGAGCTCCCCTCTGGATATACAATTTCTTATTCAAACCCAGACTCACCTTTCAGGCATATAAACAGTCCAGAATTAAAATGTCCCTCTCTCCCAGTAATGGTATTTTCTCTCTAATCTGCCCTCTAGATAGGACAAGCGTGCATGTCCCTGTTGCTTCTCTCTGGCCAGAATGTAAAGCTTCTTCTTGCCTGGTATCCTCCAAGAATGTCAGACTTCTCTTGCTTAGCCTACAAGATCTGCCAAGAAGTCAAGGCTGGAAAAGTTTTTGTATGTGAATATTCCTGTTTTACTGTCCCAAGCATTTTTGTACAACAAGGAGAATGATACACCCTATAGCTTACAGATGTCAGGATACCTGGTCTACAACACAGCAGGTTGCCCTGTGTAGCTTGGTAAGAAACTTTGAAAAGGCACATCCAGTAAAGATTCTCACCTCCTTTGAATTCTGTTAATAATCCACTCTTCCTACTGAATGCTGTCCATACATTACTGAGATCCTAAGAATGCAACAGCATGGGTCGTGTACACAGGCCTCCACATCTGGAGGCCTGCAAACAATGGGAGGCCAAGGCTGCATCATGGGCCAGGAAGCTTTAGGCACTATGCAATCAGCTCAACTAGTTTTGTGGTTTAGTGCCTAGCCTCAAAACACCACGTTCCCATTTTGAACCTACCAAAACCAGCTCAACTAATAGGCCCAAATGCTGTGTATAAAATATGTATTTAAGGGAATCAAGGGGGGCTGGGGGGGAGAAACCACGATTAGAAGCCTTTAAGTCAGGAGTTACTCCCCATCTAGTTGTTGGGTATTTTAAATCTCTCATTCTCCACTGCCCATGGTTATTGAGTTCAATATAAGGGAAGGAGAGAACCACCTTGGACAAGCCCCTCCTTAGTTGCTTTAAATGGTAACAGGTTCCCATTTAGTTTCACCATGTGTAACTGAAAACTAGCATAATCCACTGCTACAGCTACTTATTTTATATATTTAATTACTTACAACACAACAACAGGTCTAGTCAAACCTATTTCCCTGTCCCCAGTGCTAGCCTTTCCCTCTGTTCTCATGCCGGATACAAGAAGTTTTATACACAATGGCATTCAATGCCAAAAACTATTCCATCCTTTAAATAGAAAAGCCCACGAGAGTGATCCTTCAGAGCAAGGCTCTCAATCAGTGATGAAAAGAGCTCGCACATGGAAAAAGGAGTGGTATTTCTTGGGATGTCATTACTTGCAATAATGGAGCACAGGCATCCTGCAGTACTGTCAGAAGAAATGGAAGACTGAAGAAAAGGCTTGAAATAGAAGTTAGAAAAAAGTAGTTGCTTTAAACAGAAACCCATCAAACAACTTTTTTTCTGCACAAGCAAACAATCCCAGTAATTTCTGAATGCTCCTTCAGAATTCCATCCAAAGGGTCAGGAATTCCTAGCTACAGAGATTTTTACTGCATTAGAGGAACTGAAACCTTTTTCCTCCTTACATGGGGAACACATTTAATGTCAGCTGTGTAATAGATTATACATGCATGCAAGTTAATGCCTCTCCTGGCAGTAGTTAGTGGATGGTCCTAGTAACTTAAGAATTATATCAAAATTCCACCACAAAGGATAAAACTAACTTACAGGGAAATAGCTTTGCAATGAGTGAGGTAGAGCTGCAAGGGTAGGGTAGGAACAAAAATTTAAACTGAGGAGAAAAAGAAGAGTAGAAGAGCTGGTGACAAACAGAGAATTCAATCCAAAGAGACAGGACAACAAAGAGAAGGTGGCTTCTCTGAGAATGACAGCTGGAGAACGGAAGTCCTGGCATGCAGGAAATCCAAGACAGAGGGCACTTTCTATGCCCCCAGGACTGCTGGAAATTAGGAGTATTCCAGTAACTTAAATATGATTGCTTATAACATTACAGCTCTCTGAATGCAATCAGACTGCTCTGGAAACCAGCAAAACCTATCACGACTTCCAGTATCACTCAGGCAGTTCGTTATTCATGAGAAGTGGCACAATGAATTTGTATTCTCTGTATCTTGCATATGTACAAAGTCTGACCAAAAAAAAAGAAAAAAAGGTCAGTGATTCACAGCAATCACTAGGAAAGTGTCTAGGAAACTCTTCTGCAAGGTTTGACAGCATGGCACCATGGTTACTAAAACAATACAAGGCACAAAATCCTGCTGTATATCTAATCCCTTTGTGCTTAGCCATCTGGGACAGCAACTCCTTTCACATAAAAGGGATGAGTCCCACTATTTTAGAAATATAGCTGGCTGTCCAACATCCAAGTTTTTCCATTACTCTTTGTTTTTCTAAAATGTATAGATGTGCTAAATTTATTACTTTATTCATTACTATCAGGACACGTGACAGAAAGACCACAGCTAAGGAGATCAGGGTATTTTGTTCTGCAAGTGAATAGCTAGACTCTAGGAAAACCAGATTAGTATTCAGCAATGCCTTGACTTCCTCCATTTTTAACTGAGATAGTATCTACTTATATTAGGAACTTTAAGGTAAAAGTTTAAAAAAAATATTTGGAGATCTTTGAGGAAAAGTCTGCTATTACAGGTAACATTAACTCAACTTTTCTTAGGCTAGCAACTTGCCATCAAGTACAGACACAACAAATCAATTCCATAGCAGCAAGGGTTTGGTAAGTGAATTAGTATAGTCTACATAGCTAAGAACCAAATTATTCAATTTCATAGAGGGGAAATCCAAAGCATCATTCAGGAACAGCTGTCTGAGACAAGGAAAATTAGTTAAGTTACTATAGAAAAAAGCAAAGCACACTGCCACACACAACAGCAGAATTTCAGAATTACATAAATCCAGGACCCCCAAAATCTTACATCTCCATCATCACCAAGCTACAATACACTATTTTGCAATCAAGCTCTTCTGGATGCCATGCTTTACTCCTCTTTCACCTTTCCTACTACCAGTCCTTTCATCAAAGCTTCTGCAAGGTCACAGAGAAAAAAACTGCATCAGTTACAAATTCAAAATGTTTATAGTTTTACACCTACACACTCCCTTCAGCTGTGATTTCATGGATGCCAGTTTCAGCAGCTAGTCTTCAGACAAGTTTGTACAGTAATTGACATGGCATCTTCTTGAAGACTTCTGCATTATTATTTTGAGAGTTTACAGGTAGGAAGGTCATTGTATGAGGGCATCCCTCTCTCACACATACTCCTCTTCTCTTAAAATCATGCTCTGGAACACCACATCACATCCGCTGTCAAGGTATTGCAACATGAGGAAGCTTAAAGACAATGATCAAGCCAGCTCCTGTATATATCCCCACCACCATCCCTCCGCTCACACACACGGGCTATATAAAGACAATCTGGAGTCTGTCTACACTGAGCTGAAACCAGCTATACATGCTTCTACAGAATGACATTTCAATAAATATATAAAAATAAATCTGCAGGACGATGCCTTTTGACCTCCAGCACATATGACCAGACTGCTGGTTCAGCGTGAGTAGTTTCCACTGTTCCAGGAGCTCTGTATTTGCAGTGGGAAGGCAGCTGGGTCACTGCCATACATCAGCAGACCACAAATATAGTAGCTTCAGCCACTTGACACCAATCACAATTATTTGGTGTCTTTTTTTGTTTTCTCCAATCAATCATCCCCTTTAAGTCAAATTCTGGGTTTTCCTGTTGTTAAGAACTGGGATTCACTGCTTCAGCCTGGCTTCCTCTAGGACACATGGGAAGGAGAGATAAGCCCTCCCTTTCAGTCAGTGCTAACCACAGATAAGCAAAGGGGCTTTATTATTTTCCACCTGGTCCCTACCAGCAGAACACAAGCAAGGATAATCTGAAAACTTGACAGGTCGAGGACTGGAAGAAGCAAATGCTTCTTCAGCTTGCTAACAAGGTTTGAGCAACAGGGCACGTTATTTTAGGCTCAGGAAGTAACCAAATCTTATAATTCCGCAGGAAAGAAAATTAGTTCTCCTCCCTAGTAAAACTGAGGGCAAATAGCTGATGTGCATAACCATTCTTTGGAGAACAACATGTATTGGTAAAGCTTTTTAAGCCAGCCTTTATCCACATTAATTCCCTTTAACACAAAGGAATTTGAAGAACCACAGTCTAACAGATGAGGAAGCTGTACTATCTCATCCTTTGCAGGGAGTCATAGGTAGCAACACTTAAAATTGTCAAAGAAAAACTGAGCAAAAAAAAAAAGAGGGGGAGGATTTAAAACTATACTGTAGTTTTAGTGCTTCAACAAATGCCAGGAAATTCCAAAGTCCTACCTCTTATTTTGTCCCAAAATACAATGGTATGATTTAAGAAGGGTGTGTGAAAAGTTATTTGGTGCACCTTAACTGTGCATGCTATTGCCCACAGGCGGAGAAACTACTCCAAACAGCATGGCAGTGTAAAGTCTTGATTTCTTATCACCTCAAGCTATAATGGAAAGGAGGCACTTCTACAATTTGCTTTTGTTTTATATCTTGCACCCATGTCACCCTGCAGATCTTCCTACAGAAAAGCTTGTCCCCTGAAACAAAAAAAAAGACGACAGCATTTTGACAAATAAATAAGCCTATTAACTGAATTCCTAAACCCATTTCAGTAACTGTATTTCTCATTCATGCTCATGTGCTGCATTCTCCAATGCTTTTAAGTTGTTGCCACATTCCTGAAGACAGCTATCAGCATGGCAATTGCCATTATAAAAGTGGAGCTCCATCTTTAGACTTAAAATGAAATAAGGTCTCAGAAATTATATGCAACAAAACAAGTCTGTACTATCAAACATTTGGAAATTCTTAGTCAAACAGCTGAAAAAATGTTTCTGCACTGGAAGAATGTGCTCTGTTCATCAAAATGCTGCTTAACACTTTATGCAGATTTTTTTTCTATGCTACCGCTTCCAAGCTGGTTTCTCCTGATAAATCAAATCCTATGTGGATGTTCACCAGCACTGATCTTCAGCAGATAGTCTATATTTCAGAGACATTTCTAACCTGAACTCCTGAGGTGATCCCTACACATAATGCACTGAATTACTTACTGCAGGCTTAAAAATTTACAGGTCTGGTCTCTCCCTCAGAAACTTGGGGTTTTCCCTAATGAAAAGTTTGAGGTATGTGTGGGCCAGGACAAAAAAAAAAAATATACAAAAGAGATTGTTACCAAAAAAGATTCTTGTAATTAATTAGAGAAAGTTCTTTCTACTGAAGCAAGTGGGACTGTATGTCAGAACACGTGGTTAGAAGAAACACTAAAAACACTACAAGAAACACTAAAAAGTCAAATACTCCAGTGTTTTGGAGCATGTACTCCTTAGGAGACAAGAAAGTAATTTGAAAAATAATCCATTTTAAAACACAACAAAACCACTCCTCCACAAACACAAACACACAAAGCAAGATGCTCTCAGTATGTACAAGCAGGCACAGCTAGGATCTGCAGCTCATTTGACCTATTTTGATTCTTTATGTTTCTGTGAAATAAAGCACTTAGATAAGCAAATCCAATTTTTTTTTTAATCAGTGCCCCCCAACAGTGTGCTACAAGACTGCCTATCAATTTAGAAAAAAATAAAAGTTACAGTATTTTAAATAAAATAGAGTGAAGAAACACTTGTAAATAAAATAAGCAGGAAAGTACCCTTCAGTGAGGAAAAGGAGTAACCCTGGGGCAAGTCATTGAAAACTAGTTTGGATTTGACAAGTTTAGACAGTAGGCTCAGGGGTTATACAAGCAGTACACTGTGCAGCATACACAGATAAGGAAGACCACACTACACACGCATCAATGGGTAACCTACACCATGCAATTAAATATTTAGGGAAATTAGGGCCTGCATGAGGCTCTGCAGGAGCCCTTGCCTCCTCACCCTGACTCTGGAAGAGAAGGTATAGATTAGCCTTTGCACACTCTCTGCCCTGAGTAAGGATAACTTTCACCTTCAGGACAACATTTTCATGGGTATTTGTGGCAAAGGAAGATGTGATGCTCCAGGTTACCAAACCACTCCACACAAGTCTTGTTAGCAAGTAGGAATAAGTTATGCAGTCACAAAGACTTATAGGATCAGAGCTCTTATGCTGACTAAACAAACAAATTTACATTATATGCATAGGGACAATGCTGGATGCCAAAACATCAGCATGTCAATGAATCAGACTGTGTATCTTTTCCTGAAACAAGAGTTTCGAAGGAACTCACACTTCATGAACTGCGCAGAAGTAAGGAAAAAAGGCCTTACAGCTGAACCACAAAATATTCTCCACATTTTGATTTAAAAAAAAAATAAAAATTACACTCTGTAAGACATTTAAAATGTTTGATAACACATGCACAGCAAATTGTAGCATCAGAACTGCATCTTTCATAGCATATATGAAGAAGTGTATCTGTCTTGCTTTTAGAACATTATAAAAGCATATTTCCTAGAGAAGGAGCCTCTCAACCTTGCTACAGTAGAGCAAGTAAGACCAGACTGCAACAGCTACCCAAAGGAACACAGATAAGGACATTATGCATGCACAAAAATGGTGTCAGCCACCAGCTCGTACATGCATTTGTCTGCAATTATAGCTTATTATGGCTGCAGTCATAACAGTTGTTTAACAAATTCTGAAGACATTAGCCTCCTGGAGAGTATGAAGTAGTTTTTCACCACCAGAAGAACCAGCTGCCTGAGGATTACTGTAGTGATAAAAAAACCCTTTCCCTCTACATCCTCTTAACAGTGACAGCAAGGACATCAAGCTGAAGGGACAATGGACAAGCCACGAGTCTGTTTAAGTAGACATCTATCTACGAAGCAGGAGGGCAGCAAAGAGATGGTTCTGAAAACGATTAACCCAGAGGCAACACAGACCAAAAAGGATGGATGCCAATTCAAATGAAGAACCTGCCTGATGATAGGTCCATGCATATTCACAGCTTACGAATCACTACAGGAAAAGTGGTAACATTACAAGCTTTATATGCTGCTTCTCTGACCTGTGGAATTCAGAAATTACACAGGTATTTCTGCAGCCTTAGTTCTGACCACAGCAGAACTGCATTTCCAGAGAGATGTGGACACCAAAAGGCAGGAAGGAGTGGCTCCTGGCAGAAGAGGTTACAGCTCGCCAGTCCAGCTGGATAGCTATTTGGGAACATCACTCTGATGTACCAGCACAAGGAGCCTGGCTGCTTGCTCAGAGACAACTCATGTTACTAAGCCCTTCCCAAAGCCAATTCACTTAATAGATCACCCTTGTCTCATACCAGTTTTCAGCTTCAGTATGAAGCCTGACCTTGATTAAGCTGCAAGATCGGACTGGCAAAGAAATGCTACAGAAAAGTAAAGCAAAAGATGCAGATATTCCACCAAGCTATTCCATTAATTTTCATTTATAAATACAGCTTTGCAGCTAAAAGAAGATGCAGTCTCCCATGAAAAGGGTATCCCTAATTAACCATCATCATAAGGGAACATATTGATTCAGTTGTAACAATTGAGCTTTCAAACATTCTGGAATCAAACTTAAATAAATGGTGTCATACTCTGTAGACCAACTACTTTGAGCAAAAAGGAGTTTATTTCTGTTACGTTCATACGCACAAATCGACACGAGACATGAACAGGATTTCAGAGCTGGTACTATAGGGCTTTTCTAAATCACTGAGTTTCAGCTAGACAATGCTTCAAATACACAAGGCAGAGCTTTGAAGAACCTTCTTTTTCAGGATTTCATAGGTATACATGACACATGTAGATTTTTGAGGTTATAGTACATTCCCAGATACTTCAAGCTCATGCAGAAAAAACATACTCCCCCAAACAAATTTATTGGCACTTTCTGGCCAATATTTCAGAAGTTGAAGAATTAGGAATGTACAGTGTGCTGGGACTTGAACTCTGGGTGTGGTTACCACTAAACTGAAGGAAAGAAACAAGCCAATGCAAGAACCACCTCATGTTTTGCCAGGGAGATAGAAACAAGACTAAATTAAAAACAGAAACTGTGGTAACAGATATTAAGTGTTATCCTGAGTGGCACTGACTTCAGATGTGCAAAAGTGACAGAATTGACTGTGCACCTGAGGACAGCCAGCCATCATTCTGTTCCTGTTGATTAGTAATTTCTTGGCAGATAATGCATGAAGCTTATCAGCAAGACCAAACACAGTAAAAGAAAATCTCAGTTTTGTTTCATTTTCAGAGCTTTCAATGAATGTCTGTCCAAGCAGTAATTTTCTCAACTTTTATAAATCCAAACTATATTCATGTAATAAGGTGAGTTTTCTTCTTAAAACACAAGCAGAACATTCTCTGTCACACTTCACACTATCCTTAGCTCATTCCTTTGTAACTGGAGATAGCACACTCTCTGCAGTACCTAAACACAAGGACTATAGACAGAAAGTCTTTCTGTTATTAAAGATGATTGCTCCTTCACCCCAGCCTTTACACAAAGAATTTCTCTGCATCCCTATCACAATCAAAAATAGTATTGTCTTCCACACTCCTCTCTACTTCTTCTCACCACCTTCCAGCCTTCCCCATCCAAAAAAATATGGAAGAACAAAGTCTGCCTGTACACTTTAATTTGCAACAGATTTCAAACTCATCCAAATGGCTGTTAATCAGAGCTGAACTTGCAGCCTCCAAGACATTTTCTGTCTAGGAAGAAATGGATTTTCTTGTGTAGAAGAATTCGCAGTGGTACTGTTCAGAACGTGTAATTAAAAACACCTACGTTTCTAGGGTAGGTTTCTTATGAAAGGCTCAGAACTACCTTCACTAATCCCTCTGAAGGTGATGAGTATTTACAGGTGAAAGTGTACCAAGACAATGCACACAACTTTTGAAAAGCTAACCAGACCCCAAAATCCTCCCCTTAAAAAAGAAATAACCCTTGTTCCAGACACACACAACCACCTTGACAAAGGCACTTGTACTCTAAAATCAATCTACAGTTCTTTCACAAACAGATCTGTGTAGCTGGCAGAGGAAGTCCCATCTTGCCACACTGGGCAGAAAAGGGCTGAAGATCCAAAGGCTTCATAGTGTGTATATGGCAGGAGGAACCCTTCTTGTTGCTTCTCACCAAAGCAGAAAAAAAATCTGGAATTCTCCCCAGTCCCAAGGAAACAGCACCAAAGTGTTCATTCCACACACACACCCTCCCTCCCCTTCCCTGCACCTGTAGCAGGCATAAGTTTCTAAAGCCCTGATGAGCCATCAGCTGTGCCCACAAAGCAAGCAGACAGACATCTTTTGTGCCTCTCTCATTTGGCAGCTGCAGAAGAGAGGTGTGGGGGCTGGGAGGAGGGTGCTCTCCCCTAACACACCCGGGGAGAGCATCAACAAGCATAGAAAAAAGGACTCAGGAAAACAGGGGAGGCAACGGAGCAAGCACACAGATGCTCATTTATTGACCTCCTCTCCTTCCTTTCAGCTTGCAATTATTTATTCTGAGGACTACTTTTTAATGTTGGGGAAATTCCAAGTCCACCTAAGGGTGGAGAATTTAAAAAAGAGAAAGTGAAGCACAGCACAACCTTGCCTGCCTGCAGCCTTTCTGTCATAAGGAGAGGAGAAAAGCCTGTCTGACAAAGCATCTTAATCGGCCACAGTTTCCATCAGCTAGCCTTTGGCAAGATTCAGGTGTCTAACGACTGGAACAAACCAAAAGTGCCATCGAGCACTGTGTGAGCACCGGCACACTGCCAGAGGATCTCAGTCCTGCCCCACAGCCAAGCAACCAGCAAAGAGATACCATAACAGGGCATGCAACAGGCTCCCATACCACAGGCAACAGGTGGATCAGAACAAGTGGCAAATTAAAAAGCCACAGAAGGGGAGCAGCAGCTGAACAGGTGAAAGCTCTCAGCAGACCTCTGCTAGAACCAAATGCAGCAAGTTAGGAGAGTGGTGGCAGCAGCAAGTGAATCTAAGCAGCAGGATTTTCCCCAGAGCCAAGTCCTCCAAGTTCAGTCCTTAAAATGTAAGAAAAAATTGTAAGCAAAACTAGCATAGTAACTGTGGGAGGGACAATAGGAGAATCAATATAACATGGTCAGGTAACATTTACCACATTTAGTTCTCTGTGTTCCTCTAGCCAAACAATCACTACCCCTCTAAAACTTAAGTAAGCAGTGAAACTCAAATGTAGACTTACTACACTCAGGCACTGGCCCATCCTGCAATTTCCAAGCAAAGTACAGAGTTACACTCTACACTGAGAGTTACACTCTTACTGAGCTCAACTCAGGTAATTAACACCATCTCAGCTTTGACAGCACCTTCTGTTTTTTAATGCTGTCAGCTGGTCTACCAGCTGTTTTCTGCATGTACCCTTGCAAACTTAAGAGGCAGACCAGGCAGCAGAAGTTTGAGCACTAAACTCTTGGATTAATGGGGTTAGATGGGGCAAATACGTAAGTAGCAGCACTCTGAGGAAATCAAGAATGGAAGCAGAGCTGCATAGGGGCCAGAGTGAAAGAGCCACCCAAATGGTATTTCTCAAACTCTTACAATGTTTACTAACATACGAGTCTGTGGCTGAAACTCCCTAAAATATACACACGCAAATTTCTCTAACACTGACTTAATTACAGTTAAACAAACATTGCTATAGAGCCATACTCCATAAACAAACATTGCTATAGAGCCATACTCCACCAACAGAAGTTGTAAGAAAACAGGAAATAAACAGGCAAGTAATCCAATTTTTCACCTACCCTTCTTGTATCACTTTATCAAGCCCAGACTCGGCAGCATCCAAGTTGCTGCGACATTCCATGCAACTACCAACCACAGAACTTCATCTAGCAGTTAATGCACACTGGCACGAGACCACTTCTTCCATTAAAACAGGCTCCACTTTGAAACAAAAGGCTCAGAGTACTGATCCATATAATTTATTTTCTCCCTCTAGCTGTTACAGAGGAGATATTATACAGATGCTGGAGCCCTCTTATCCACACAGATTTGAGAGAAAAAAAAAGAAAAATAAAAGCCATGCCCAGCATTCTTCAGGAAAGACTTCCAAACCAAAGTTAACTGGAACAAGCAAACCAAGCCAGAGCTCTGTAGTGCTGTTGGCCGTTCCCAATGAAGGAAGCTGCCATGGGGTGGAGTTCAGACACACCCACAGGCAGTTCTGGCATGAATTTGGTCTCCCTTTGCGTCAAGTAAAGTTCAAACCAATTTACAAAGGAAATAATCACCTTCATCTTCTGTGAGAAGATGATAGAAGTGCAAAGAAGCAAATCACATTCCCCTTCAACAGTCCCACTTTCTTCCACTGTACCATGCTATACTAAAGGGATTCCATTCAGTTCAGGTTTTCTTGTACTACAGTGCAACAGGACTCTGTGCAGTCAGGAGACAAATTGCCTTTTACCATCCCTAGTAAGATGATTAGTAGTAGACAGGAGCTGAGGAAGGCTGGATTGGAGCATGCTTTAAAAGAACCTTGTTTACCAGTTCTAGGTAAGTAGGCTTCACTGCTCCAAAAGCTACTCATCTAAGCACCTGCTATGCATGGATAAGAGCGGTCTAGAGATTCCCCCTTCTAGCTCTTCATTTTCATTCAACCTCAAGGATTTCCCACTGAAGACAACCCATCCAACATGCACTGAAAGCTACGGCATGAGAGGAATTACAAGATAAACCACATGAACTGGTAGGATGTCTGTCTCTATCTGGGATCCTTTACCAAGTTATGTGGTAACCTTCCACCTTCAACCTTACCAACCAGCAACACAACACCTCCTAAAATGCTCCACAGGCAGAGAGGCTTTTGTTGTGGCCAGCATAGCTCTTACTGTCCACTCCCCTGTGAAAAGTAACTCTGCTGGTGTGCAAGAAAACTGTGAATCTCTACCCTTTTATGTAGTCCCAATCAATGAGCAGAGTCCAGAGGTAGCAAAGTAAGAAAAGTAGTCTGAGGCAAAACAGCTCCTGCTGATCAGCTCCTAAGTGCTCTAAATGGCTCTCTCCCTATGCAGATATAGCTAAGTCATCTCTCCTCCACCCCTTCTGCTCTCAAATGACTGAATGACAATACAGAAGCAACTGCTTACTCCTCACAGCCAGAGAAAACTGAGGGCCTCTGCAGCCTGTAAACAATATATGAATATAAATGACATCCTGTCCAAAACTCACACTGTAGTCAAAGCAAGACAAGTGTTCTAAACCTTCTTTTGAAAAAGAAACAAAATCAAAACAAACAGTAAAAAAAAAACCCACAGAGCAGATCACAGCTCCTCTACTTTTAGACCCTCCTCTCCCTACCACAAGTTCAAGACAACCCCCTGGTAACCTCAGAGAATAGCAGCTCTTTCTCCTTGACAAGCCACTAGCTGCTCTGTGGGGCTGCCCACAAAAGCAGGGGGTTTTTTTATTTACAGCTTCTTCCCTCCCTTTCCCACCAGTTATTTTTGAGGGATTATGTTTCCTGTTTTCACTGCTTTGCCTCCATTTGTCATTCATCACAGCCATTAAAGTAGGAGGGAAGCACAGGGGAGCAGACCAACACAAAGAAAACCTTTACGGTTCAGCAAGCAAGGGATTAAATGTCACCTCTCGGCCCCCCCCCCCCCCAAGATGTTATGTAAATATGGCTTATCCTGCAGCATATAACCATATTCTGACAGCTTTTGCAGGTCAGATATTTCAGGATGGATCATACAGGCAACCTATTCATCCAGGTTTGTAACAGCTACTTACCTCCCTCTGGCTGGTCCATTTTGGATCACAAACAACTTGGTCTGGAAAACCCCTGCCTGTATCTTGTAGCTAGAAATGGTGCCACAGCAGTTTTTAGAGATGAAAGCAGAGCACTATAATGCAGATACTCCTTCTTGCTATGCTGTTGATTTGTAGACATTGTCTCCCCACCACCTCAGTACTGGGTGCCCAATTTTTGAGAAAATGTAGTCAGAAAAAAGGAGGGGAAAAAAAACCAGTCCTGGCAATAATTTAGAGGGATGCAATCCACAGAACTACTGCCTTTTCCTTAAGCCTTTGCTTATACATTCCCTGGCAGCAGTCTCACAAACCTTCTTGATGAAGGTTGTACTTACTGAGTAACTCTGATGCAGTATAGTTGCTGCCACTATACTGCTACTCAGTAGAGCTGCAGCTCTCCTGCAACGTATAAGAGAAATACAGTGACCCCTGGGACAATAAACACATGGGGTATCAAAGGTTACGGGTAGGTAACAGAACAACTGGCTTTGAGTAGATAAAGGGCAGTTTTACTGTTTTAACACCTTTTCAGATATCTCAAGCTATTTGCTCTCCCTTCACACATTCTTCTTTACTATAGCCTGACTCCCATCAGTCCTATGAGGCTCTCAAACACGTGTTACCTATGAAGGATAAATAATAACCATTTTAGCAGCAGCAAAGCTAGAAGCATCCCCACCAAGTCCATTAGCCCCCTCCAGCAGCTCACAAGCTCCTATTCACATGATGCACAGCTTCTCCAAGGCTGCTGCTACAGTTGCAACCTTCCCACCCTCCTCCTTCCCAGTTACATTGCAGGGCTGCCCCAAAGGTGACAATGCACTGTACTATCAACAGATGATGGCTAGGGGATGGAGGGAAAGGAAAGACTAAAAAGCAAGATGTTGAGACAGGGACACAATGACTCAGAAATAAAATGCATTTGGTTTTTGAAGACAACTGAGGGTATGGCTCAACTATATGGCTAAGCTAGTCTAATGAGTGAGTGTGGGTTCGTGCAGCAGCAAATAGTACACAGAAAGGATTCTTACCCAGGTATCAGAAAGCAATTAGGGTTTAATTAGACTCAGGATAGACAGATCAACAGCAAAGAGGAAACTAATCACATGTGAAACTGAACCATGGATGGCATGTACAGACAGGAAACCAGGAAAGACTGGAATAGTAAAGGGCACTGAGAAGGGAGAAAACCACCACAATCAAGAATTCTGTCAACAAAGAGGGCAGTCAGCATCTGAGATGACTGCAGCCATTTCTGGGGAAGATACATTTCTGCTCCCAGGTGCAGGGCAGAAGTAATCTTAACTTTATGGGACTGCAAAAATTAACATATCCCAGTGCTTAAGAAAAAAAACAATTAAAATCATAGCAAAGGATCAGGAGATCCTGGGCTCAATATCAGACAGCTCAGATTGCAAAGCTGGGCAAAAGGGAGAACAACCCTTAAGATAAAAGCAATTTCCCAATGCAAAAATCAAGTTCGCCCTTCCAGTGCATTAGGAAGAACAGGAATTCTACCAACACTAACCCAAAATAGGGGTCTAGTCTTCTCTAACAAACTGTGCCACTGTGGACATCTATCACACTGATGCCTGGGCATCAGAGTGTACTCTGATGATTAAAAGCCTGTGATTAGTAACAGGTGGTGAATACACAGGAGGGCTTAACACTGCAGCGTTATTCACAAGGAGGTCAAGTGAGCTGTGTAGGTACTCTTCCACTCAGATGATACACTCCCTGAGGGCTGGGTATTTCTTTTTCCTTTGAACAGTACCACCTCATTTTTTGATACTAGTGCAAACACTCACCCCAAAGACAGGTTTAGGGAGCTGCTGATTCAGAGCAACTTAAGATTTTAAAATTCTCCTTAAGAGGTAGGACAAGCAGAGCACGCAGTAAAAGGAGCTTAGGAAATAATAATAGAAAAAAAAAACAGGTACAAAGAGTATATAAATAGACCACCACACAGTGAAAACATGGGCAAAGCTGCTGCAAGGAAGATCGTTTCTAGGCTTTGCTAGTATACCACAGTCACAATACAGTTGCATTCCTTTCCTGAGTAAGTACACCAGCTTCTTTCACTGATCTCACAAGAGCATGTTAATGACATCTACCTGGAAGGCTTTAAAATTTAGGGGGTGTACTGTTCTGGCAGGAACTTACTGCTTAGTAAATCAATCTGAAACACGAATGACCTGTACTGTAAATGCACCTTTCCAAGCAGTTAGAAAACAAACAACACACCAGAAAACCAAACCAAACGTGAACACGCACCCCCAAAAAAAACCCCAACATACAGATCTCCTTTTGGAGAAATGTAAATAAGAAAAGCTGGTTAGTCTAGAAGTCAATCTTGTAGCACAGGAAAACTGGAATTTTTTTAATTTCTGCCTCCTTTATTGTTGCCAGCTAGAGACTGAGTTGCTTTCTTAAGGAAACTCAAGGAGAAGAGACTGGACTTCCCTGAAATATTCTCCTGCCACATAATTTCTGTATTGCAAAGTATCATTCAGTTAACAACAGCTATAGGCAAAAGAAGTGTCATTTGCACTGTAGTAAGTAAAGTCAAAACCCTGGATTCTACTGTGCTAGGTGCCATGGAAACATTTGGAGAGAAAGACAAAGACAGAACTTCCCTAGTAAGGAATCTGGTAATGAGAAACAAACTACTTTATAGCTTCAGTCCATTTACATACATTAGTAATTTAACAATAGCTGTTTAGTTGCTTACATAGAAGAAGCTGTGATTGGTCATCAGTATGGTTCTTTATCATTCAAGTAACAGTGGAATAACCCAGCAAAAAGGCAGTAATAATGGAAAGTCATGATGGTTACAGGGATTTAACTAGCATTTCCCTTTAGGCCCTATATACTGGAAGCCTCTAGCAGAACTGATGAAAACAACATGGTTAAACCACACTTATCTAACCACCACAGACAGAGATGAGCAGGATAAAGCTTATTTAGCATCGATGTTACAACCTCACTTCACAGATGAGATGTATGTGGTAGACACCGTCTTAGAGGTTAAGTTCCAGAACTAAGAACAAAAATTCAGAGTCAAGATCCCAGAATTATCATCCATAGATGACCTTGGACACTTTATTTGTAATTATCAGAGCCTCAGTTTCCCTGGATGAAGAGGCTATCGATAGTTGAACTTATCCACATTTCTGAAACACCTGCAGATCCCAAGAGCAGATAAGCCCATATCATTACAATAATGCAAGAGAAGATTTAGAAAGAAAAATCCCATTTTAATAATGTGTATGCTCCTCTTTTGTGCAGAAAATCTTAGACTGAGTTTTCTCCTCCCCACTCCCTAGACAGATATAGGATCCTTACATGCATTTTTTAAGCCAACCTCCAAAACAGTACTTTGTGATGTTAAAATGACAAGTTATCCTTTTAAAAGTAAATAACTGACCCTGCTCACAAGTTTCATACAGACCTTAATATAGTTAAAACTATATTTCAACATACTTAAAACAAAACCCAAGATTTTTTAAAGATAGGACTCCCAACATCTTAAACACTATTCCTTTCTACAGGCCTGCTTCTCTGAAACACCCACCTGATTTTTGCCTTATCAGGAACCTGCTACATTCCAAAAGGCTGTGCTCAAGGTTGTAACCTTCTTTTCCAGGCATTTTGCTGACTATTTCACTGCCAAATACGGCCCTTTGCAGGATGTACTTGTTTGTAAGAACTCCAAACCTGAGACATTACAACAGGGCTGAACAGTATGCTGACGGGAAGAAATAGACTGCTGTTTACTTTAATCAAAGAGAAAAAGTGTGTCACTTTGTGTATTTTTAAAACCAAGAATTAATAACTGACATTTGCCTTCACACAGTCCTTTGATCCCAAAGCAAAACAAGCTAAAGGGATACATACAGTAGCACAGCTGCCCCTGGGGTGAGCCACTGGAGAATTGCACACTGTATAAGATGGAGAAGAGAAGAGAACAGGCAAAAAAACATGAGTTTGCCACTGTAACAGGCGACTAACTTCTGAGTCCTTGCAGAGCAACTCTGAGTTATTATCTGAGAGACTAAGTTGTAGACAGCATGATGGTAAACAGTGGTTTGCTACTCCTAGTTTTCCCCTATAAATAGCAACCCCTCCCCACCGCCTATGGCGCTGTCTGACATCTCCCAGGCACACTTGGTATGCATACAGAGATATGACAAAATTTGACAGCAGCAGGTTTCATTTGGAACCATCTTCAAGGACATATTAAATGATGCAGTTAAATCCACTTAAATACCCAATAGAGTATCAGAATAAACCTGTTAAAAAGATTATTCTACATACTAGTTGATTTCTACAACAGTTGTATTTGTTGCAAAAGCCATTTAAATGAATACGAGATAAGGAAATCACCTTGGGGCTGAGGCCTGGAAGACCACATAGACAAGATTAATGGGCCTAAGAGAAGAAACTAGCTATTTTAAAAAGAGGTTTGGCAGAAGAGAACCAGACCCATCTCTGTTGAGTTGTTCAAACTGCCTCAGATATTAATCCTATTTCAGGAATATAGGGAGTGCTCTGGGTACAGTGAGTCAGCAGGGTGGGGCATTTTTTTCCATGTTTGTGGACTGAACAGGAACAGAAAGAGCAAAAGAAGCTGGAAATCTAGCACCTGGCTGCTATACAGGCAGGAATTCAGCAGCGTTAAGTTAGAAGAGCTCACAAATTTGTGCAGAGCAAGCACTCACAGGTAAAAATAGAAGTCTTATCTGGGAGTCAAGTAAACATCCCAAATAAAATTGAAAAGAGAAACTGTAAAAATGTTTCAATGCTGTAAGCTACCTATATTATCTCCTGACGACCCTTGCCCCCTCCTTATTCTAGTTTAAGCTTTTTAAGCAAATCACACTATTTGACACAAGTCCTAGTTGCATTACCAGGTCAGGACAATGACATTTTACATTTCAAAGCAAAAAAACGTAAGAAGGCCTAGAAGTAACATCTAACCCACTCCCCCCCCCCCCAAGTG
>JANZLQ010000092.1:5022253-5036513 GCA_026212715.1 Elanus axillaris | reverse complement strand
TAAATTTTAAATTTCAAACCAAAAAAACGTAACAAGGCCTAGAAGTAACATCTAACCCCCACACCCCCCCCCCCCAAACACTCATCAAGGGAAAATATTCACATACTACATAGTTGTAAGATGTAATATTGCAGATGTCTCATTACAGTAATTACATCATAAAAAATAATATAAAATCTTAGTCCATGAACACTCACACATACACTCCTAGAAACCAAATGCAAGTTACTTAAGGTGATCCACTCTCTTCTAAAAGCTGTGCTTAACTGACATCCATACAGTCCTCCTTACAGATAATTTATGACCTAAACAATCTTTTAGCAGAAGCTAGAAACTTTTTTTTTAGTCTTAGTAAAAAGGAATAATTGTATTTTCTTTTCCATTTTCTCCTGGCTATAAACACTCAATGTATTTGCTGATGTAATAATTAAAAACATGAAGTACTTACACAGGCAACTGAAAGGGGAGTCAGTCACATGGGCTAGGATGTCATCTGGTCTGTCTCACAAACAATACTGACTGTAAATATGTATTTTCTCCCATTCCTAGTCCTAGCATTCTACTTAGATTTATTCTACAAAACACTCTAATTCAAACATCAGCAAGCCCTTAGGCTGACTTTTCTCCCCACCTGCCCCCCCACAACAGCAGAAACAAAGCATCTGATCAGGGAAGAGGTACTCTATTCAAAGGATACCCCAAACCTCTTCCTGAAATCCCAAAGCAGCTGGCTAATCAGAAGTGAAATTGCTGAAGTTAAACACGAGTTCTCAGCTTTAATGTTCCCATTGTTATTTGAATTAACAACTTCAGACTCCCAGCAGACTGGGGGTTTAAGCATACATTGTCTCTCATGGTATTATACTCTCTCCCCTCCAAGACCAACCAATCAGCTGCTGCTCCAACACAAACATTTGTGGCGAGGATGGATGGGACTCATGGTTCGAGGGGGTTTGTGTTTTGGTTTGAGGAGTTGGGTGATTTTTGTTTGTGTTTGGCTCAGAAAAAAAACCACAACCAACCAACAACAACAAAAAAAACACAGATAAATTCCCTGATCCGGTTCTCAGCATGAATCTACAAATGAACAGTTGTTGGCACAACTGACAGGGCAGCATGCCACAGCATGTAGCGTTATCACCAAAGACAATTTAAATCAAGACTTAGCCTCAAGGGGCATAATACGAAAATACTGGAAGACATATACAAATACATGTTGTAAGACAAGGCAGGCCTTGCTTCAAATTTTAAACAAATAATAATAATAAAAAAAAGTTAAAAGTGGAAAAAACAGAGATCAACACATTAGCAGAACCAGTCACAGCCATAGGTAGGCAAACGCAACCCAGATTTTGAACTTAATTATTTAGAGAGAAAACTGAATGACTTAATAGAAACACAGAATTAAGACGAAAGAAAGTAGTAGTAGAAGAAAGTATATGAATTGTAGAAATCAGTGAAAGGGCAAGCCTCCAGCAACAGAATTGAGAAGATTTTGTCATATTTTCTTTTTTACAGTATTTTCCTTTAAAAGCTATACATGGATATAAACTCATTTCTAAACACATACATATAGAGGAAGTTAACCCATTTTCCAGGTAAAAGAAGTGTGGTCCAGGAGAAATGCACCAAATTGGATTCCAGGACACTAGGGCTCACCAAAATTCAGCTAGAAGCCTGAGCTTCAGCATTTCAAAAGACTGAGCTACATATTACGTTGTTAAAGCACTTGGAAATTTATTTATGCAAATCATTATATAAGATAAAAGCTTGTTGTGAACCCAAGGCTGTTTTTCTTCTAAAGCTCAGTTTTCATTCTTCACATGTGTTTGAAAAAAAAGCTTGCAAATGACTGGTTTCCTTACAAAGAAAAAAGCACAACCACAAAACAACCAACTATCAAATCCTATTAAACAAGCCTATTTGCAGTATGCATCAGCCCTACATGGCAAGTGCCCATTAATGGGAAAAACAGTTTTAGCATCGGAGTGTTTCCTTAACCAGCTGTTGATCTAATTACAAGAAAAAGCTTATTACAAAGTTTAGGTGGAACTTTATAAGGGTGCTTGTATCTTTGCATCAGTGCGTATTTGCACATACATTAAAACCAGTCCAAACCACCTATATATAGAATAAAATATTTAAGTTCAAAAATTCTTCCTCTTCAGATTTTTCTTGTGCACACATGTATTCAACTGCATTTACATAACAGATAATCAAGTCTCCTTCCTTACTTTAAGAGGAGATACTGAGATTTCATACAAGTACTGAAATGGAGGACAGCCACTAACTGTGGAACGATGTGTAACCCTTTATCTGCAGTACAAATTTTACTACGTTTACATATTGAGCACAAAAAAAAGCAGAGCTTAGATCACATTAGTATGTATTTTACTTTGACCAGACTGGTGAGACCAAAACAAATTATGTATAGGTCAGTGCTCAAGCTTGAATAAATTTGGGGTAGTCAAGGTCAGGGCTAGGGCATGTTTGCTGAACACAAACATGACAGGTCAGTCACATTCAAATAGCTAAGATCACACCGTGGTGTAACAGAACTTAAGTCTGTTGCAGATGATCGCCCTGCTGAAAGGAAGGCATCTTCTTCTGCTGCCTCAGATACTCTAAAAACATAGTATTTTTCTCTCCACGCATACTAAAAAAAACCTACCTAACCAAAGTTCATTTTGACAGAATCCTACCTCAGAGGACAGGACAAACTGAAAAAAGTGTATCTGATGTTTTCATGTAAACACCATTTTATCACTTCTTGCCTTTTTGCCTCTTACAACAGCAGAGTGGTGGTAAAAGAACTATTAAATAAAGTAAAAATGCTTTCCAAACTGCATTAGTGTTTCCATAGCACCCATCCAGGAGGCATGGCAGATGCATATGGACAGCTAACACAGTTCTCCAAAAGGTGACTGAAACTTTAAAACAGAATTATGTTTTTGAACTGCCTGCCCAGTATAGCTCACATACAGCTCTCAACCACATCTGCAGTATTGCTACTGAAGCTGGACAGCAGAAGCTGCACGCATTTAAGTTTTAAAACATTTATAACCTAGGCCTGTGAAAACCCTGTAGACCTTTTGAAGTCAGAAATCAAGCCTACACTTCAAAATCAAGATATCTTGGGAAATTCTGGTTCAGGTAGTTATATAGAAACATACAGTTTGTGCTGTGGAGTTTCAGTCACAGCAAGTCAGTCACTAGAATTACCCTGACATCAGCAAGTCCTGGGTAAGGTCTTTCCAAAGATACTGTTAAAGCTCTCAAGAGTTGGACACATTGGCGTGTCAAAGTGTTGAATAAAACAAAAACAAGATTCAAGAAAAAAAAAACTCAAAATTCATTAAGGTGTCTCATTCCTTCCTTGCTAGTTATTCCAAACTCTACCTCTTTTCCATTAGGATAATATTTTTTCGTGATGTGAACCCTGACCCTTTTAGCAATATAGGAAAATTCCGGTAATGGCAAGTTGACTTCAGCTCTGTGACCGCATGGTCAGAATTCATATTCTTACCACCTTACCAGGTGGATTTTACTGGAGGTATCCTTCAGTGCCCCACGCCCCTGGACATGCTCAAGGGGCTCCTTTTGAAGCTGAGTTTGGTGCACCAATACCTGCCTGCCCTCCACAGCACAGGTATAGGCACCTGCTTTTTCTAGGCAGAGCCAGTTCTTTATTTACCTTAGGCAGTGCTAGATTTTCACCTCTGCTGGGGTCAGCATTATCTCACCCATTCACCTCCCTGGTGGAACTTTTCAGTACAATGCAAAATTTTTCAGTGGTGAGAGAATTGAACACAAGAGTATAAAGATAAAATCAATGTCAAATTGCAGACATTCTCACGGAGCTCTCAAGCTAATAATGAGGGGTACTAAAAGAAACATGGTAATAACTATCAACCATCTACTACAACTCAGATGTGATGTACCCCTCACTCTGAGGTGGAGGCTGCAATCAGACCTTCTGTCTCCTACATCTTCCTGGGATACATGTCTCCCCACCTTAATATTCTCTTGTCCCAAGACTTACAGATGCTACGGCTCTGTTCCAGGGTGCTACCCACTCCTACCGCCCGCAAGATGGACAAGTGCTACTGCTGGAGGAGAAGTGAGATCATCTACTCTTCCCTCATACTGAAGGAGAGAACCAGAAGTTTCTGGTATAGTTTCATGGTAACCAGTACTCCAGTAGTTCCGAATCTTTAGTTTACTTTGACTATCAGTTTACTAATATGAAGTTACTTCACTCAGTGCATACAGAAGTTGCAAAATCAATTTGGATTAGAAAGAGTCAAAGTGATGTATAAATCCTATGTAAATATTTCTATACAAAGCAGTGTGGTTTCTCAACAACTGCAAAGGGAAAGGTTTATGGGTTTCTGTAACTGCTCAGCTGTGCATAGGGGGACCTTCAAGAAATTCAGGAAACCAAATTGAGGAAGTGCCTCTCCAAAGACTAAATGCCTGCAGTGACAGGTCTGCATTCTCTGGGCTATGTGTTCAAACATCACTTAATGTATTGGGTCTGGCTGAGATGGAGTTAATTCTCCCCACAGCAGCCCTCTTAGTGCTGTGCTCTGTATTGGTAGGTAGAAAGGTGTTGATAACACACCAGTGTTTTGGCTACTGCTGAGCAGTACTTGCACACCATCAAGGCTGTCTCTCCAACATTCCCCCCCACCTCAGCAGCAGGCTGGGGCTGGGCAAGATCTTGGGAGGGGACACAGCCAGAAGAGCTGACCCAAACTGACCAAATGGATATTCCATGCCATTATGATGCCAGCTCAGCTATAAATGCTAAGTAAAGGGAGATGGAAGAGGGAGCATTTGTTATTTTACATTTGTCTTCCAGAGCAACCACTAGGAGTACTGAAGCCCTGCTTCCCAGGAAGTGGCCAGACATTGCCTGCTGATGGGAAGTAGAGAATAAAATCTTTTGTTTTCCTTTGCTTTTGCTTTACGAAACTGTCCTTATCTTGACCCATGAGCCTTTTGTCATATTTTCTCTCCCCTGTCCAGCTGAGGAAGGGGAGTGATAGAGCAGCTTTGGTAGGCACCTGGCACCCAGCCAGGGTCAACCTACCACACTTAGGAATACAGAAAAGTGGAAAATAATGTTCTTCAATATGCTCTGATCTAAATTCATAAGATATGAGAGCTCCTGCACTCACATGAAGCAGAACCCAGCCCTCATCTGAATGACAAGAGCATCAGACCATGTAAACTATCTCAAAATTGCAATCAATCTCTCATTACTGTCACTCAGTACAGATCAATTCAAGAAGGGTGCCAGGCCTGTAGCTCAATACTCCACCTGAAATACCAAGGAAAAACAGGGAACATTCTTGATCCCTATCATCAGAAAACAGCATGGGGACCATCAGTCAGGTCTGCCAAGGGCCCTGTGCTGGTAAAAACTGAACTGTTGCATAACTGTAAAACAGCAAGGGGCTCCCAGGCTCCCTGTTGAGGTGAGCACATGCTGGCTCTTCTGAAGATACTTGATGACTAAAGACATAGTCCCCTTGCTCCCACACCAGACCCCTCCATCTGACCAGATACGTGCTTATCGTGCAGTTCTGTTAGCAACATCTGCCTTTTGGTCTCATTACAATCCCAGGTCTCCTAGGAATGAGGGCAACAACAGACCATGGAACACCCAAACTAGTTACATGATGTGCTGCGTACTTCATTCCTATGGGTAAAGGTAGCTGAGAAAAGGCTGAACAAAAGGTTCACCTGAACAATTATTCATTTCCCACTCAATATCAGGATTGTTACCCCAATGTATTGCTTGTGTTAAGTACTAGTTTTCTAACATAGTTAGAAGCAGCTCTTGAACACCTTTGTGCAGCTTGCTTATGTGAGCTGGAGAGACTTGTTCCAGCAAATTAGGAAGCCAATAGTACCTTTGAGACTATACTCTGGACTTGGCTAAAGTCATCTGGACTTGGCTAAAGATATCTTCCTGATATCCATCTACCCCATATCAGGAGCTATGGATGATCAATATTACACTAGAGAAGTGGTGTATGTCCCAAGGCTGAAGAATGTCTTTTCATCAAGACTACAGGTTGTCAGATGTTTTTTCCTCTTTGGAATTCAGATTTCACTCATCAGCTTTTTATTAAAGAAAAACAAGAAAAGTAAAACAAGAAACAGACTGTCAGATGTGCTGCTCTTCACTGCAGTCACTGATGTGGTGCAGACTGCACATCACCTGTACAATGCACCTTTAATCACAGCTAAGCACTGGGCTTCACATTCACCATAATTAGGCTTAGACAGGAAAACTGCAACAGAAGTTTATAACATGATGTTCTCTGCTGGCTAATCCACAGATTCACAAAAGTAATTAGTACAATTAGCAAAAACAAATACATTAATCCAAATACCACAATTTTCTCAAAGGTAGTGACAGAACACTGCCAGCTGAAGCATTACTGTTTTCTTAGAGTGATGACAGATTTCATTCCTATCAGACTAAGAGGTCCAATGACCACCTCAGGAGAATGTCAAGGAAAAGGGATACAGGGGGTCCCACACTCAAACATTCAACCTAGAAGGATTCAAACAAAGGAGACAGGCTGCAGAAGCAGTAAAGGGCAAGGCTGAGGGGAAACACACAGAAGTCTTCCAACAGTGATGAACTCATTTTCTCAGCGTATTATTTTCTGAAACTTCATGTGGTAACGTCAGTGTTGACCATTATAAAAAAGATTCAGGAGCACAGATAGGTTAGCAGGAAGCAAACATGAAGAATGCTATGAACCGAGGCAGTTGGAAGCTAATAGTCACAGAAACATGCTTTTCTGTGCCTTGGCTCCTACTAAGCGCCATAATCTAATCTCTTTTGGGAAGCCCTGAGCCCAGCCAAGCTGACAGGCCATTACTATCTTCCTGGGCAAAATTATACCATGCTATGTAATTGTAGACTGCAGCAGATACAGTTCTCTGTTTGTACGTTACACCTCCCTAGTGACAACAGACCAATCACATTTACTTCTTAGCAGCTCAGACACATTTGAAGCCTGGTGCTCCAGGGAATGAGGTATTTTTCTTCAGAACAGATTATTCTAGGAAGCTGCTGGCCCATTTTAAAAGAACACACAGATATGACTGTAGGTAACTGAGGGTTTTGTTGGTTTTTTTGTGGGGGTTGGTTTTTGTTGTGTTTTTTTTTTAAAACTATTCTAACAACTAGAGACTGCTCCAGCCTCACCCATATTGTGGGTTCAAAATGGGCACTCCTTACCTAGCTTTGCAGCCAAGGGATATATATAATTTCTGATAACATAATAGCTGGTACATATCCCATCAGAGAAGTAGCTGCATTTCAGTGTTGAGCGTAGAATACTCTAAAGTCCTTAAAAAGAAGCAAACACAGTGAGCCAACGCTACACAGTGCACTTCTCCACACATCAAGGACAGGTCACAAACACAGGGGAGCTGCTGAGTCCAAACACATGAGCTGCTCACTATTAAGTAACTACTATAAAAACTGGCTTATTAGATTTAGGATGGGGGGGGTTATATATTATTTTTAAAAGAAGGAAGTTTGTGGTGGATTTATTCTCCCTAGAAAAGAATTCCTCCCTCCACAAAATAATAAAATAAAATAAAAAACAAAACAAACAAAAAAGCCAAAACCAGAAGCAACAAGGATTGGTGAAATGACTGCAAATAACAAAATAACAGAAAATAACAACTAGGCAAAGGGCCTGCAGTAACAACAGGCACAATTCAGTAGTATGAACCAACAGACTGAACTTTACTAATTCACTCTTCCCACAGGACAACCATTGTGGATTCTCTCACACGTATTCCTCGTGTATTCATGTAGCTATGAGCAACTAACTCAGCTCCAGCTGCTGCGTTTTGGCAGAGCTTTCTCTGAAACAGAGATTCCAATTACATTTGCAATAATCTGATTACTACATCAGCCGTAACCTGGTTAAGAAAGGGTCTCAGAGATACCATTTTGGCAGCTGGGAATAACACAAAAGAGAGATGTGCTTTTGTTATTTTAGTAACAGGAAGATTTGCAAACCACAACCAGATTTTGTGACAGAAATATACCACCCTGGTCCTATGTGAGACAGTTTTACTGTTTAAAACATGGACAGTACAACTCAAAACAAGTTCAGAGAAGTTACAGATTGGAAAACTGCCTCAGCACTAAGACAGACGAACATTCAAGGATTTACTTACAGTTTATGGTTACTTTCACATCACATGTAATTTAAAGACAGGATTAGGAAAGCAATCCACTTTGTTATAAGTAAGCGGGCCAAAACCTGCTTTGTAACTTAAGATACTCAAATTGTTGTTTTGGAAGCACTTCATTCACATACAGTTCACCCAAACTAATCCATACCAGCATTTCTGTTGTCACTTGTAGTCTACCCCTCTATCTGCACAGCAAAGTTGCCATTCAACCTGTACCAAAACACCATTTCTTTTCCTACATGTGCCAGCAAAAGATTACTAAAGTCAATGATATTTCACCAGGGAAAGAACAGGATCAGGTCCTTATTATTCTTTCCATGCTTATCTCACTGGGCAGAACAAATCATAGAGGAGACAGTAAAAAAAAAACTGCTAGTCTTGGTTTCTCTAGGGGAAAGCAAGCTCCAGATAAGCTGTGCCTCCAATCAACAGTCTGATTTTCATGAACAGCAATATGCTTGCCTATGGTAATTGGAATGGAGCAATTCTCCTCAAACAGCTTGCCAAGTCTCACCTCATTAACCTTTATGGAGTGACCTCCAAAATTCCTTGAAGCTGAAATACAGGTCCCCCTTGACTCTGCCCGATAACTGTTTATCCCTAAGAGGTTGGGGAGAGAGGGAGGGCAATAGAGAATGAACTGCTAAACATGCTAGAACTGGAAGATAGAGACCCGTTTCCAGCCTATTACTGGGGCCCAAACCTTCACAGGCTTCTGTCTCCTTTGCTGACCCATCTTTCAGATAGCCTGCAAAGCCAAATTTGGATTACAAATCACCCTCCCCTCCCTCAACACTTCTTTTAAGAGTATCATTAGCTATAGTGTGCTGCACAGTATTCAAATAAGCATTTCCTAACCCACACTTGAAGGTTTAGCAAATTTTCGAATTAAACCTTATTTTTTGCCCCTCTCAATCTGTTCCTCAGGATGCCTACTCGCCCTTCCACCCAACTTATTTTACTACCTTTGCTCAGAACTCAGTGAAACTTCCTGGTGCCTGTGAAAAGCAAGATGTCCATGAAGGAGTGACTAACACAGTACTTGGCATTTTATCCAAATATGCAAACCAGAGATATTAGACAAATGGAAGCACTTCAGAAAGGTGGTAGCGCAATTAATTCTACAAATTAGTAAACTCCTAGCTTTCTTTGTCTCAATGTTAGCTTCAGAGAGTGTAACTGCAAGAATCAATAATAAAATGTTCCTGTTTTGCAGCTCTGGAAGTCTGTACATAGGGTCATACATACTTATATTAAACAGTGAAAATCTTCAAGGTTAAAACCACACACTTGTGCAACTGCTTTGCCAGACATGAAAAGAGACCAAAGCACCTCATTCCCCAATGTATTTCACTGCTTTATAGTTCACCACCTACATGCACAAGTAAATCACTTCATAAGCCATGGTCCGTTCTTATACCAATCTAGAGAAAGACAGAGCCATCTTCTCCCTGTGTTTGCCTATTCCTCCACACAGCAATTAGTTTCACTCCACCAGCCCAGTCCCTTCATTAGTTCCAAAACCTAACCCATTCTACCATGCTCGTCTCCATCCTCAGCTCTTCGCTCCCTTGTCCACCTTTGGTTCTGCAAGGGAAAAACATCTGAAAAGCCAACTAACCCAGAAAAGGAAGCCAGTGCCAAAAAGAACCAAGGCACCAGGTTTTTCTACACCTCCTTTCTCTTCTTTTTCCTTCAGCCACCTAGAAAGAAGCCTCTATCTTAGAGAAAGAAGGTAGTGCACTGGGGCAGGCATGGATGCTCCCGACTCTCCCTGCCACTTCTTAGGGCAGGTCCAAAATTTTGTACAAAACAGCAGCCTCTCTGTGTTTTTCCTCTGAAATCATTTGGACAGAGGCTGACAGCTGTGAAGCAGAATGGATGCACAGTTCATACACATCTGACAGTTCAACCACTTTGGCCATAAACCAGTGGGTTTTTGGTACTTTGAACAGAGTAAGCAAGGACTGTAGGAGCAGCTCACTCAGCCACAGACTTAATAGCATGGTTCCACTTGCCTGCACATTTCTTGCTCAAACGAAAGGCATTATCATCTTGTGTGGCATTCACTGCAATGCTTTAGGGCTCTAGCCCCTGGTCCTGTGAAATCACCATGCTGAAATCACCTAGGTCCAATTGTTTTGGCATACAGAACAGCATTCTAGTCTGTGGTCATCACAGTATGGGTGCTGCATGGATATCCATATGGCTCTGTTGCAGCTTGGTCCTAACCTTGAGTTCCTACAACACTCCCAAACTTTTAAGTGTGCACTGGTATTATATTTCACCTGCCCAGCCACAGGTCACTGTCTGCCTGGTAGGCCCTCATGCAGCAATGGCAACTGCACAAACTGGGCTTATCTATACTGCCAGACTGACCACTTTTAAACTTGATAATTATGCAGTGATGACAAGCAGCTTTCTACCCAACCCATACTTGCAGAATTCACAGCTCTCTGTCTACTTACTCCACAGGAAAGCCAGTCCCACTTCAATATCTCTGTCATGGACCACGAAATGGCCTTCATACAGACAGATCAGGTGACATCAGCACTCTCCAGGGCTTCCCAGTATCAGACAACTACTGTCTGGGTTGGTTTACACTCTCATTTCAAAGGCAGGTGCTTTGTGATTGCAGAAGAACCTGAACATTTGGGTGGGAGAAACTCCACGATCTAGGGTGAACCTAAGAAAAGCAAAATTAAAATCTATATGCATGCCATTACTTACAGTAGACCTGAGTTAAAGTTTAACAACTGTTTGTGGAAGAAGGAACAAAACAAACAAACAGGACTGCGGAGTCCACTGTAGTCACTGGGGACATAAAGCAGAAGCTCCATAGATTCCACTAAACCCAGCTGGAGAGAAAAAGAAATCTGGGAGAGAGAGGGAGCTCTTCAGTCCCCCAGACTGAGAAAAGGGGAGTGGTAGCACAAGCAGCTTGGTAATCTCAAAAGCCACTAAATCGCTGGAAAGCAAGGGGGGGGGGCGTGGTAGCATTTAAACAGCTTCTTGTCATCACTGCTCCTAGGAAATCCACTCATCATCACAGCAAAGGATTAAAATGTTTAAAAAGTCATAGCAAGTGTCAGAGAAAAGTTAAACCTTATTCTTGACCCAATGTAAGTCACGGACTGACAGCAGGACCTGTGGCCAGCAACCCTTAAAATTAACAAGCAAGCTGCACATTATGAAAGTTCCTACATTTCAAGATCCTCAGAAGGTAGAGTCACTACACAGTGGACTGAAGTCTGCCCCTGTTGCTCAAAGGAAAGTTGTGTTTCTAAACACAGCAACAGCACTGGCGTGCCCCTTCCCGAGTCACCTATACCGCTGAAACATTGCAAAGCACTTTTCAAACTACATCTTGTAAAATCCACAAAATATAACAGTGGGTAGAAGAAGTGCAGAATTAAGATATTTGTCCGAGATCTCAGAACGTGTAACTCAGGAACAGACCCTTGCAGAAACTGGTACAGAACAATGTCCTCCCATGATGACATACTCCATACTTTCTTGGGGCTTTAAAATTAAGTAGTGACAAGGATTACCTTAAAAGCAGGAAATTCAGATGCTTGCCTATCTCATCAGGCATTTAAGGCAATCAAAAACCTGAAGAATCTACAGCTCTAGGTAAGTATGCACTTTAAAATGGCATCCTGCTCAGCTGAGATAATAGGAGTTTTGAGTCTTGCAGTTCACGTGCATAGATAAATCACAGCACTGTTTCCTCTGTCTACATCAAACTCACTAAAAATATAGGGAATGCTCCATGCTCTTCAGAAAGAGACATTGTTTTATGAAAAAAAGGGACAGCACTCTCACACTTAGTAGAGGCTAAAATAAGTAAAACTTTACTCCCAATGGAATTAAATTACACATATCCCCAAACTGACCTTATAATGAGCACTATGGCTGTTGGTTGCTTTCTAGAGAGAAAGCCTGGCAGAACTCTCTGGAGAGCACTATCAAGCTCTCCAAAGTGAAGTCACTACTAGGGCACCTTTAAGGAAGCAGCTTTGCAGGTAAATATTATGTGTGTGGGCTCCAGATAAGAGTTTCCATGTTGTTATGCAGATAGATAAAATCAATTCACACACAGAGCTATGAGAGCGCATGCATTTTATGAAGCAAGCTATAAAGTCAAGCAACAATTCTAGTGTGCTCCTCAATTAACAAGCTGTTACTAGTTAAAAAACTGACCCAACTGATGCCATTACAAGGCCTCATCACTGCATAATGGCACTGTGCAACTCTCCTCTTGATTATAAGCAGAAATGCATGAGTGGCTTCTCTTGTGTCTGTCTCTGCAACTAATGTTTAACAGTAGACAGAATTTAAAAAATTTTGTTCTTCCTCCACAAGCATAGTAAAAATATTCAAGCTTAGCACAGAGTTAAGACATGTTTTTTTTCTATTCCCACTACAGGAAATTAGTGATACATAATTAATCCTTACATAAATATCTTTGTCTGGGCTCCATTAAGTACATTAAATAGAAAGTACAGTTATTACCAAATCTCAACCCTGAAGTTCTCATTCTATTCCTCAGAAACAACTGCAAGCCTACTACCTTGGTCTGATTTAAGGTTTTTGATAACCCATCTCCAAGATCCCAGATTCAAATTTTTGCTTGAATCCCACTCACTTGAGAGTTATGTGATATCCATCTAGTCCTTGTTTGTAATACATAAGTGGGAAATTATCACTCGACTGTGAACTCAGGAAAGAATTGGGACAAAACATTACGTGTCCGGTGGCCAAGCTCAAGGTGCACAGGGGTGGCAGATCCAGACAGAAAGTTCACATTGCACCTGTCCACACCACATTCAACATTGTTATGGCCAGACATGAAAAGCAAAGCCAGCAAGCATACAAAAATCTGAATGCACAAAGAAGCCAAATACTATTGAACAAACCCCACTTGATGCTAATTAACATTAAGGCTGGGCAGAACCTGCTCTGATTCAAACTTGCACTCTTTGTTCAAGCAAAACTTCAGGGAAGCCTGGCAGAACCAGTGACTGAACCACAGGTGCAGGAAAAGCTGTCTGGATCTGTGAACTGCCTTCATATCACATGGGGATGGAGAACAGTCTGCATCAGAGCATGATAGTTAGGAATGGTGGCCAGCCAGCTAATCACACAGTGATCTCTCATACCTTTTGTTTGTTTTATGAAAAAGAGGTTCTGCCAGTTTCAGATCAAAATTCTTCCTAATCAGGAAAAAAAGAATATATATATAAAATGATGCTCAGTAGGAACTAATCAGAAACACAGTCCTCCTGAAGGCACAAGCCTTTATGGTTAAGTAAAAAGTTGCCACCACCTAATGTGCAAGACAGTAATGATTAGCCATCTGGTGAAGTTTCCTGCTAAGCTTGCCACGTTACCCCCCTATGCTGAAGAAATGAGAAGGTGGATCAGTTGCATTCTGTCCTTGCCTGCAATTGTGTGGTCATCTTTAGGAACAAGAGACAAAGCTTTGCGGCGCAACCAGAAACTGTAACTGTTCCAACTTTTCAGCTGCCCGTTTCTTTGTTTTATCACTGTATCCCAGTTAATTATTTAAAATAAAAATTATCTACTGCCTTTCTGAAAGCTGAATTTACCCTCAAGCTTTAGCAAACTTTGTTATTTTTGCCCCTTTGTTTCCTTCCGCAAAAATTGCAACTGCCAGGAGGCTTCCCAGTCATCTAAAGAGCATCAGTAAACAAGAGCAGAGACAGATGGCTGCCGCTCTGTTTAAACCAGCACAAGATCCAGCCTCTCCCCTGCATTGCAAGTACTACCCGTAAGATACAAACATATGCATAAACCAGAACAAGAATGCAGTAGTCCCAGATAGAAAACAAATATGTATATGTTATCATATTAAGGAAGAAGTCACTGTGAGGACAGGGTGCTGAGGTTTCATGTACAGTGAACATCCATTACAACTGTACAGCCTTCCAGTAATACAACGGGATGTAAAGAGAGCGGGGGGGGGGGGGGGGGGGGTTATCCCACCATTTTTAAT
>JANZLQ010000092.1:4990856-5018508 GCA_026212715.1 Elanus axillaris | reverse complement strand
AAGCCAGCCCTGCGCCCTTCCCCACGCGCGCTCCGGTGAGACAAAGGCAGAGTTGCAGACTCGTGTCCATAGGTCTGGTCGCGCTGGCGGGCGCAGGCCTGGGCATCACCATAGGTAGACATGGCTAGACCTAAGCCTGGGCAAGAGCGTATGGTACACACATCCCTCTATGCGGAGGGAGGTAGCCGTTCTTGTCCGTGAATCCGTGCGTGCCCTCATATATTATGTATAAACACCAGCACGGCCTGTACTCTTTCTTGCGTTCTCAGCAGCACTCTCCCGCCAGGCGCTGATGCAGCTCACCTTCAAAGGTCATGTTTTCCCCCACTCACCTAAGTGCTGTTTAGGAGTAGCCTTGTCATTCACTCGGTCTTCCTTCCTTGACAATTCATGACAAGCTCAATTTCTGAGATGGGGAACTGGTACTCCAAAAATCCCTATGATATTAACATAAAGGCTGCTTTGTTCAAGCATTAGTCTCACTTTTGTCCTGTATATTATCCTAGCCCCAATAACTATAGAGTCCCATGCCTCAGCTCTGGGTGAAGGGTAGAAAATGATTTAAACAAAAGTCTGGCTGCTGCGTATTACTCCTTCTGCAACCACAGTACATGATCTTGCTTAAGCCCTCTATCCTTTCTACTAATGTACTAAATGTACTAATTCAGCCTCTGAAAAAGTGGTAACAAATACACCTGAAGTTATATGCTGCCTGTTTGCTTGATAGGAAGAAGTGAGATATGTAGGCCACCTATCCCCCATAAACCTGCTTCTTTCATGTCTGCAGTGAAATATACCTTTTCTGATAGGTGTTACTAGACAAGCAGGTAGGACATAGCCCCAATAAGAACTAATAAAATCCTGTAAGAATGAAAAGCACAAGTCCATAGGAGTAGCTCTCTTACCTTTGAGATACGTAATGTTTCATAATCCATTAAACAGTTTTTCTCTTTGTGCTTTTTTTATATGCCAAACAAAGTACTTCCATGCATTTTCAGACATACCACGAATGGCTTATGTATTCAGTTTTGCATAGTTCATCTCTCTTGAGTTTTGCTTCCTGGGTTTAACCTCTTTTCCTGCACTTGTTTCCTCAGCTTTTAACACTTAACAGACATTGGCTGACCTATATGGAAAACAGGTTATAATCTAACTCACAATAAAATCTATATGTTTAGTAAATATCTCTAAAAACCCTTCAAGGAATCTCTATCTTTCAAATAAAGTAAATTGGCTTTTTCACCATTGATACTGTTTGCTGTTTGTTTGCCTTCATGCCAGTTTGAACAACGAAATTCTGACATGCAATGTATTTCCAGTAATATGAAGTTTAAGACTGTACTAGCATGGTTATAATAATGACAGGTATATTACATCACAGGGATATGTTCTGAATTCATACATTACTTTTACTGAAGTCTCACAGTTCTGATTTTTTATGTCTAGAGTTTTTTCTATTTGGGTTCACTTTTCTGATATTTGTGCCCTTTCTGGATGGAGTGAGAACTCTGATGAGTCAGAGGAGGGATTTCTGTATGCACACTTAACTTTTAGTGAATAATACTATTAAACAACTGCACCCCTTTTATCTATTGGTGTACTACAACATCAGAGATTCCAGTGGGAATTGAAGGGATCTCTGAATTTTGCTGATATTTTATGCATTCAACACAATATTATTTTAATAGGATACAAAAATTCATTAAGGCCATGGTGGCAGACACACACCTGTGATTTGAGACTGAAAATTCTGTGATGAGAGGGCTAAACTACAGACTGTCCAGCACATACCCTCTGCTGGCCTACAAGAGATTGCAAAGCCCTTCTTAGTCGAAACAGAACTAGTACTCCGGTGACCATAGAGCTCCCTCTCGTGGGAAGAGGAGCCAGTCGGCTTAGTCTTAAAACCTCTTGAGATGTCACTTACGAACTTTCTTCAGCATGATCCCGAACGAGAGAATCAGAGGTTTTGTAAGAAAGAAAGAAAGAAACAAACAAACCCCAAAACAAAACCGGTAGGACATAAGCAGAGTCTTTTTAAACAGAAATAAAACATGATTTCTGATTAATCTGTGGCTGAAACCGAGAAACCTTATTTTGTAGCACAAAGCAGCACTCTGGTAGAGTTTGACAAGGCTGGTAAGTATCAACAGGTCCCATCCACTCTAAATCATTCTATGAGCCCAGAAAAATGGGAACTGTCCTTCTTACAATTCAGAATGGCAGTTTCGCACTGTAAGAACCTTCTGGCCAAAAATACAAGAAACTGATCAACCATTTCCACTACCAAATGCACATTCTGCTAGAACTTCAACTTGCCAAACAGTTCATTTTAACTCGTATGCTCAGAGGATGTGATACAGAGAGGAGTTGTAGCATTCACTCACCTACGTTAAGTTGTACTCCCTAGAATGATCTCTAACTATTGATGAAAACCTGAAAAGACATGGAGGGGGCAGATTTATTCATGAAGAATGTACTCCAGTTGTACCACAATGAGGCAGCCTGAGCTGGGAACCAACAGGATTCAGAAAGATCTGAATCGCATGACCTATAAGAATATAAATAATAGAAACCTAAGTGTCAAATAATCACTCAAAAGGTAGAAACAACATCATTAAAAATTAAAAGGAAAGGCTTTTATAGTAAGAAATTAACTTTGCCTGTCAGGTGACAGTTTCTTAAATGGCTTTTGATCTACCATTGGTTGTTTTGCTGAAAAAGACATGCATACTTATTTAAACAGGAACTCATTAACATATTAGCTTCTACTTATTAAGACAAGAAACAGCATAACATCAGTAATTCTTGGGGGAAATTGATTATTACAACTGCTGTTTAAATTTGCTTCAGACTGCCTCTGAATCTCACTTCTCCAATTTCTCACCTGCAAATTCCACAAGGAAGCTGGCACTGCAACTTGCCATGACCATTGTGAGGACTTCAACTGGTATAAAAATAATGTTTTAGCCTATGTTTAGAGTTAATACAGTTGTTCCAACACTGTTTTCCACAATATTAAGGCTTCTTCAAAGCCAATTAAGTTGCTGATAGAATGGATTAACATGCATAGATAAAACATAGACAAGAGAGAAACATTTAGGAACTTGCAAATTTACATTTATTTTTCCACCAAAGTTAGTTTCCTTTGTTCTTTCCTAAGTAGTTCATCATTTGCAACATGATCCAAGATTAATTTTAGATGATCAATTATGAATACTGAGTTCTTTGCAGGGGAAGTCTCAGTGGGGCTAAAAAAAACACTCCCCCAAACCAACGAACGAAACAAAAAAAGAGGCAAAAAAAACCCCACCAACTGAAAAAAACCCAATCTCAAAGCATCCACCATAGAATAGATGGAGTCAAACCATTGTCAAGTGATAGTTAATGACTGACAGAGTACTGCATTTGTACGTGAAGTTTTTGGAGCTCCAGAAGATATAAACCAGTAATGACATCAAGAAATGTACTGAATCACTAGAAAAAACTGTCCCAGTTGATTTTCCAAGCAACATGATTGCAATGTTGAAGAGATTACATCTCTGTGATTTTGTACAATAATTGAGGTCAGCAATGAAATAAACACTTAGGAGATACATTTTTTTTGAGGAGGAAGGGGATGGGATGGGACTGGAATCCTGATCTTTTCGTAGATTTGTTATGAGTAATTTTGCAGCTGCTAACACTGATATGTCTGCAGAGAAACCTAGCATCTAGCCTAGAGAACATGATTTGCTGCAGTAGGGTGAACCATCTTTTCTACTCTCATTCAAACTCAGTAAACATGAAGAACATGGCTGTGCTGCCCACTCAGTGCACCACATGGTACAAGTGGAGTGTATATTCGTCATCCTTGTGAAACAGATTTGAGATGAACAAATACATAGGACATCATAAGGTCACAATATTACACATTTAGATAAATAACTCCCTACCTACCCACACATACTCATTTTCTCCACCAAATGCTACATTTGCATCTTTGCCAAAGAATCAGCACAATTAAAGTGAAGATTGTCCGATAAAAAAAGACAGTTCCTAGATCTCTATTCATCATATTCTATGAAGCTGCTCTAACTTACGTCATAAGAAAATAAAAGTAATAAAAAGGATGTTTTAGTCATCTTTTCTCTACTTTTTCCTATTCCTTATCAAACAAGGGGGGGGAGAGAATCTAGTATATTTTCAGTTTGATGTATAGATTTATTAAGAAATGGGGTTTTTTTCTCAAGCAGCTCAAATCTGAAATGTCCTGTTACAATTACTTTTCCAGACACTTTTTTTCTGTAATGATCGAACGAGTATCTTAAGAAACTGTAACTTGTAACTGTCCATAGATTTTCTTCTTTGTCTCCATTTAAAATAATTGCAGTATGAAATTTAAAGCATTATAGAAGATGTTCTACTTTTGGGTTTTGGTTTTTTTTATGCCAGTATAGCATGTAATACTGGATTTGAGTCTTAGAAGTATGGAGTTAGAAGCTGCTGATAGATTTGTAGAGAAGCTGTCTTTCTGTTGTCCCACTTAGATTCTGTTGTTAATTATTTCATTTGAGTGCTTATAGTAATTTTGAAGGACCACAAATTTGTATGGTTTAATGCAAGCAAAAGATTTACAGCACCTCATGTATCTTCAGAGAAATACCACTAACTAGATACTCAGAACTGAATATTAAAATTCAGTGAGATACTGGAAAAATTAGAGGGAAATAAAATGAGTGTATTTCCTTTTCACCTTTTTTGTACTTTTGCAGTTTAAAACTAATTATCATACTCAATCATACTAATACAATTTCACAAATACTGATCAAATATTTGTTATAGTAATTTCTGCCAACATTATTTGTCATTCAAATTTCTGGCAATGTCATTTGTCAGGAGGAATAACTTTTAAAACAGGAATATCTTCTGGCATCAGTCATCGTTACTCAAAGAACAGAAGAGCATTGCAAGGCGGCTTTACTTCAATGAAATTCAGCAGTACCCAGAGCTAATCTCTCCCCATTAAACAATGACTGTAGTTTCTAAAGAACTAACAGCACAAAGTTATGTCAAAAGGTATTTGAAAAGGCAAAACCAGGGCAATGTTTTTTTTTGATCCAGCCAGCACACCAAGTCACAGCAACATGTCCAGAGAGCAGGTTCTACCATAAGCATTCAGTAATGACATCTTCATATGGCAAGTACCTTATGGCTTAATAAGCATGTGTCTACTTTGGAGAACTTTGTCTTTTCCCATTCCAAACACACTCGCAAGTCATTTCACAAAATAGCAAAACTATTTCTCTGCCATTACTGCTTTTATTAAGCAGTGGATCAAACTGCTGCCACCGTGTAGGGATCGAATTATCTTATCAGTAAAAACAGATAGAGTGACTAAGAGTTTACTAGCAGTATCGAATCTAACCTTATCACCTCAGAGTTTCTACCTCAGATAGGGATGAACAAGTTAATAACTGAGACTGCAGGTGGTTCCAGAACAATGTTACATTACTACAGACAAAAAAAAAAGTTAGAATAAAATGAAAAAAAAAAAAATTACTCTTAGCAACAAAGTAGAACTACAGTGTAGACAATATTCATAAAGATTCAATCCAGAGAAGGATTCTCTTTGGAAGACAGAAAAATTAGATTTCATGTATTCTATGCCATACATCTATGTGACCATTCTTTCTTATTCAAGAGAGTGGAAGAGAATAGCATTCTTATCTGATAACATTTTTAAAATATTAGACAGCTAGGATAAAACAACAAAGTTCCTACCTGGACTTCTCCTAGACTTGGAAATATTTAAATACTGGGCTCTACTTCTCAAGTGGAAAATGAAAAATAATACAGATTTTTCCTGGATGGGGAAAACACAGTGGAAACTATTCAGTCTGCATTTGTGTACTTCCATACCTGTTATGTAAAAAGATTTCTTTTGGAACAGTTTTAAAATATTTGGAATGCATAAAAGCAAGTCAGAATTATTTTATACCATTACCTTAAAAGGCAGAAACATATGGATAACACCATTTATTCTGAACTACCATTTGTTTTCTGCTCCTATGAGAACGTGACTTCACTAAGACTTCTGGAGAATTATGAAAGAACAACACACAAAAATTACCTAACTTTTGACTACAAGTGTTTCTGGCAGGCAGGTGAGCACATAGCACTGGCAATGCCTTCTTGCATTAAGACAAGGATGTTATGTTTCCACTACACAGAGAAAGGTTTATGTAACAGTTGTACCATCCTGCACAAGTGAGCCTGCAGTAGCAAGGGAACTTGCAGAAAGAAAGTTTGGATAAGTTTTTCCTCCCTTATTTCCAAAAATAAAACTTTCTGATTTGAGAGCTTTTATTGTTGCAGGTGGTCTATGTTGGACTACAAAGTATGGCACTTGCAGAAACGGTTGACAGTTAGCAGCAACCCAGGCTGACTTGAGTTTTGCCTTCTGGGATTTCCGTCATGTTCTTTTCTATTTCTGTAAAAACAAGAAAGTTACAAAATTCACTCACAAGAAATTATACCATCCAATAGCAGGGATAACAAAAGCTGAATGTAGCCCCAGTCACTCCTATATGCTGGAACTCAGGTACAAAATGACATGAATATGCTTGCATGTGTCTTAAACAGGCTTTAATGCTTGAAAAAGCTCCTCGGTCCTTCAGACTGTAAACAAGGAAAATACATGCAGAAAGCGAAACTTAACGTACTGATGAGGTTTCCTGCCCCAATTTGGGCCATGTGTCCAGCAGTTTTCTCCAGTTCCTTTATCATGGACTGTTCAAAGGCCAAGGCAGCAACTCGGGAAAAGAACTCTTTGACATTTTCCCCTAGGAAACAGGACAGAAATTATGCATTTTCACAACTATACATCAACACACTATCAAACATAACAAACACATCTGTGAACAGATCACTCCTCAATACTGGGACAGAGCAGGCCTCATCAACAATCTGTCCTCCATTTGAACACTGCAGAGAGGATTTCTCATTTTCTTACTATGGAACACTGTACCCTGTACTGTATCTTTATTTTTAGTCAGCAACAAAATGAATTCAGTTTGTGGTATAATCTTTTTTCATTGCTAATGTTGAGTAGCAGTGCACATGTGCATTTATGTAACTACCTATGAATTAAACATGCTTAGACATCGCACAGGAGCTCAAGTACTCCTTTCTGCAAATACGACAGTGCAAGCACACATACAAATACTCAAATACAATCAAACATTAATAAACCTGAAATTTCCAATAGCAACAAAATGCAAGAACAACAAAAAAAACCTGCACAGGAACTTTAACTTCCTCCCACCTTAACATAAGCCTTTGTGGTTACACTATTTTTACATCCTTTGCAGTAACTTGCCTGTTTTGGCTGAAACCGACCAGTATTCTGCTTGCATCTCATTGGCAAAGCGGATGGCATCTAGCTCTGTCCTTTCACACACAGCATCTGACTGAGTAAATAATATGGAATAACTTTAACAGAAGTGTATATGGGCTGGTAATAACATAGAGGTACTTCTAGCACCTATACTGTGATGCTTCCAGTTTTCACAGTGGCCTTGCCTTAGAACTTGTGCAATCAGACATGATTGCAAGAACATTCAAGTACGTAGTACTGCTTTTAAAATGGAAGTCTCCATTCACGTCCCACAGCATTGAAACAAACAGTTAACAAGTGTGACTGTTGTATCTAACTATATGGTGTGGTAGGGAGCTATAAAGACAACCACCCAGTTACTGGTCTTTAAATTCTTGTCACCCCACCATTCTCAGCAGAAGACTTGAAGGACTGACTAATCGCAATGGTTCTTTGGGTTTAATCTTGTCTCCACGGCAGATACTTTTTTCTACTCCATCTGGTTTTACTATGTTGTAACACAAGTGCCTTCCCCCCTTTTTATTTTTGCTCTTTTTTTATCTCTTCTTAAAACTAAAATTTCTTGCCCCTCCAATGGATTTTGCTTTCTTGCACTTAATTTTCAGGTATATTTCCCTTCTCATTTGTTCTCTGTGATCAACCATATCAGTATGTCTGCTTTCAATTTCTAGCCCACTTGTGATAGATGATGCCAGTTGTCTTTGTAGTTTTCTGTGCATTGTCTTACAATGGGGAACCTCTGCACAATTGAGAAGAATTCTAAAAATTTGGAAAGGATGATGTGACATCAAGATGATAAGTACAGTGAATCCAGTTGGGAAGATACTGGTTTCATAGTGAACTAATACCTAGAACCCACAATCCTTTGCTCTGCTCTTGTCTCCCTTTCAGTTGTTTCTAAAAACAGAAACTAATTTACAGTAACGAATTCTAGCCTAGACAAGACTTGAGATCTACGTCCTCAGAGGTCTGGCACATTTAGCTTTTACTGCAACTCAGAAAAAGCAGCATAAGCAACACGAAGTACTAGAAAAACTGACAGACATGCAGTTTTCTGGGACTTATTTTCAGTGAAGTGTAAGAAACAAACTGCCTAAGTGATACTGTGGCAGCTGGCGGAGGGTGGGAAATAAAAATTTTTAAAAAATAATCAGCTAAACAGCAGAAGCAGCAAGTTTGTTTTGAAATCTTTAAGAATTAATTATTGATAGCTAAAGACAAACACAAGACTCAGAATGGTATAAGGCGAGTGCGTTATATCCCGTTCTTCTGAAAAAGAAGTCACATTCAATTATGTAAGAGTTCTTCCCTGTTCCTGAATAATGAACACACTGTCCCTAAAAAACAAAACAAACAAAAAAAAAACTTAACAAACAAAACCTTCAAGATCATTAGGTACTCCGTTCTTTTCCTCACCCAACTTTTCTCTGCCTTTTCAGGTGTTTGTATGTGCTTGAAAAAATGTCATGCAAGCAATGGAAATAGGGATATTACACTAAGTACCCATTTTTTCAGAAGCATGTTCTTAACTTGGTTCCAAGAGTGCCATTCTATTCACCTGTGATCTTCTTTCTTTCTGTTTAGGTTTTTCCCTCAAGGCCTTTATCTCAACAACATCGAGTACAACTTGTAAGGGAAATTACTTGAGGAACTAGGGGAAATCAGATTTCCTTATCTGCATTCAATTTACTTACCACTAAATCTTTTTTTGTTCCAACTAGAAAGATGAAGCTGGAATCTGGCTCATTCTCCCTCAATGCATCTTCTAGCCACCGTCTGAAATACAAAAAAGAAATGAGATAATCAGTCAGAGGGACTGAGGAATATAGGAGAAAGTGACAGATAATAGAGTAACAAGAAAAGTGAGGGGATGATTTTAAGTGAGACTATCAAAAACCTTATTTTCTAGACAGAAAGAGACCCAGAGCTATTCCAACTGCTTTGAATACATGCCTTCCACTAATGAAAAGTTCAAACATGCCCACTGTAGAGTGCAAATTCAACAATGATTTTAGCAACCAGAAGGAGTATTTATCAGTATAAGGGAGGGGCAAAGTTTTGATTGAGATAAGAAATAAGAAAACAAGAAGTAGAGGAAGATATATGAACAACACAGCAGATTAGATACAAATGGGAATAAAGAAGAGTGAAATAATCTATTCAGCATTATGAAACAGCTCCTTATGAAGGCTGCATGGTTTTTGTCTCATAAGCTTTTATATTTTTGTTACTCCAGCAATCAAGTTCCTCCTGAGTCATCCAACAAAAGTCAAGGAGGGAAGGGAGTGCGTGCATGGGTGGGAAATCAGGTTCACAGGCTTCAATTATTTTCAGGCAGAGATGCTAATACATATATTATTTTACAAAGTCTTATGTAAATGAGCTAAGTACCACAGCAGTAGTCTAAGGAAATAGTTTAATACACATTAAAATAAGACAGGGTACTGGTTGTAAAGAAACATGTACCTGCATTATAGTCACAACAGTATGTTAGAAATATGTACACTCTGAGCTGGCAACAACAATGTGGATCATAGATCCATGTAGGGTTTTGCATCCTGTACTAAAAGCAGAACAAGTTTACTCATAACAATTAGCATGCTGCTGTAACCAAACCATTTCAAGTATCGGAACCAGCAAGCTGAGCTATATCTACACATACTTCGAGTTTTTAATTCTCTCTCCGCTTTTTGACAGCTTATTTCCCAACAGAATCACTACAGAAACTAGAGAAAGAAAATAATTTCAGGCTAGCAGTGCACCTTGAAAATGAAAGGCTCTTGAGACGTTATGCCTGAGATGCATCTCATCAATTTCACTGTTAACATCAGATGCCAGCCTTTATTCTGTTTATAGCAAATGGAGAAAAACAGGATGCACTTCATCTCTTCCTGCATGTCTAGTTTTGGAAGGATCAAGCTCTTACTGAAGTGCTGCCTTCTCTCCACTGACTAAAGGAAGTCAAGAGTAAGTGTCAAATTTATGCCCTGCATTTTCTTCAGAAAAATCCCACCCTATGTAATCCAAAAAAGTGACTGTCATTCTTCATTTCTTAGCTCAATAGAAAATATACTCATGATCCAGCAAGTTCTCGGCAACTACAGGCTATCCAAGGCAATTAAACCAGCTGTAAAAGCTTTAAAGGCTAAGCTAAAATACAGAAACTTACTTGGTGTGATCCAAAGTCTGGATATCAGCCAGATCAAACACTGTTATTATAACTGCAATAAAAGACAAGAACAGAAAAAAAGTAATTAAGTTGGAAAGTGTATCAGAAGTCTCTCCAACTCATCCCATTGAATGGAGAGTATGTTTACATATAAAGTGCAAGAGCAGATGTAACACAGAGGAGCTAGAAGACTATCCATTTGCTCATTCCTCTTCCTTCTCTAGCACCCAGTAAGACTGAATTCCTCAGCCTTCAACCTTATTTAGTCTTTAACTGTAGTCTGCTGTCTATAGTGCTATTATTCCTTTTATTTTGGGATCTTTTTAATTCCTGCAGAAACTGCCTCTTACCAAAGGGGATGCCAGAAGTATCCACTTCTAACTTCAGCAATAGTCTTACCCAAAGCCAAATTATTTTCCCCCTATGCACAAGTGCCAATTTTTGTCACTGCATCATTAGAACATTCAGAGCTTACAGGTGTGTCATGGTTTAGGCCCAGCCAGCAACTAAACACCAGGTGGTTGCTCGCTCACTCCTCCCCCACCCCTGGTGGGATGGGGAAGAGTATTGGAAGAAAAACATAAAAACTCATGGGTTGAGATAAAGACAGTTTAACAGGACAATACAAAGAGAGAAGCAATAATAGTAACAATAATACTAATAAAAGAGTATATGAAGTGAGTGATGCACACCCGATTCCCAGCCTGTTCCCAAGCTGCAATTGCTCCCCCCTCCCCAGCCAGCTCCCTCAGTTTATATACTGAGCATTATGTCATATGGTACCAAATATGCACTTGGCTAGTTTGGGTCAGCTATCCTGGCTGTGCCCCCTCCCAGCTTCTTGTGAAAATTAACTATCCCAGCAGAACCTAGGACAAGATGTGAGAACATATCAATTCATGAGCTTTTTAGTCCCTCCTTCTCTCCAATAATGGACAATCCATTCTACCACAGTGTCTACAGGTACCTTTCCAAGGAGCACATATGCGTATATGTTTCTGTATAAAGCACAACCTCCTGTTACAGCCAGGTTCAAATTAATGTTGTTCTCACCCTCTGCTCCTCGGTAGTAAGCAGATGCAATGCACTTGAACTTTTCCTGACCTGCTGTGTCCCATCTGTGCAATGGGGGAAAAAAGAAATTCAGGTTAATGAAACCCAGTGTAACTTGAGTAAACATGCTAATGAAGCAGCAGACTGGTACAAGTTGGAGAACAATGTGATACCAGAGAAGTGTTACCATCTGGAACATATTATTCATTAACTACTGACAGAAATACAGTAAAGCTGTATTATTTAATGAAAATATTTGAACTCTGTTTTTATCTTTTTTTTTTTTAAATACTGGTCACAATTCAAATATTCATATTCTACATTGTAATACACTTTTCTTAAATTATTTTTTCCTCATCTACGTCATTTGCAAGTATTTCTAGGGCAAGCTAATTTTGAGAACTTTGTGCTAATACTAGCTAAATCATATATTAGCCCATAAAAGAATCTTGCAACTGCTATGTATGATATCTGTCCATACGCTACAAATTAGAGACCTACATCTCAGTCCAACTTTAAAGAAAAATCAAGAAAGTGCTTCTTAATTAATGAGCATGCTATGCAGTCCTCTCAGCAATGGTTAGCACTACAGAGGTTTGGGGCCTTGTTATGGCCTAGTACTGCCAGTCACGGATACTTACAAATTTATCTTGTATGGAAATCCCTCAGCAAGAGGGGGCACTAGTGCTTATCATATGGAAATGTTCTACCTAGCCACTGAAGATTCTGTGGATTATGCAACCTGACGTTTAGTAGTAGCTCATGAATCTTATTGCTTCAGCTGGCAAAATACTGAAACATTAGTCTAGATTTTTAGAGAGACTCAAGTTCCAAAAGGATAGTGCCTGGCAGAATTTTCAAAAACACAATGGCACTGAAATCAGTGGGAAATGGATTTCTAAGTATTTTTCAATAAATCCCATTAGCTATCTATTTACAGCAATGATAGCTCAGAAAAAAATGTGTTGCTAAGTTAAAAGGTTTTTAAGATTCATGCACTAAAATACATGCAAAGCATCTTGTTTCTGCTCTAGGTCACACTACAGCATAGATGATTCAATATCGCCCTCTACAGAACAGTATTGCTAGCCACTAGAAACACCTTCAGCAGAACCAAAGCAGGTGAGAGTAGGCCAGGATTCCCATTAGTCTGATAAACAAAGCTGAAAATCAAAGATTTTAGGTTCAAACTCTACTAAAAACAGTCCAGTCTTTCTATGATTCGGGGAGATTCAATTAGTCCCTAACTAAGAGATGCTGAAATCCCTGCACACCTTACTATTAATTTCAATGGCTGCAGCAATAAAAATCCCAGTAAAGCCAAGTTCAGTGCTCATTGTGACTACCAAACTCAAATGATAGAATGGTGTAATGGTATAAAAGGACAAAGTCTGTGGGAAAAGCTTCCACTTCTCTTTCAAGAAACCTGACTAAAAAAAGGCAGGAATGGCACAAGGCATCCAAGATGAATTTTCATTGACAAACTTAATGTTTTTTAGGGATAAGAAACTAAAAAGAGTAAAATTTTTACTAAAACTGCAAGTCCAGGCACAGAACCTGTTTTTCAGATCACATTATTCTTCGTTCAACTTTTATTATTTCTTAAAAATCTTTATTGCACTGGAGCCTGCATCAATTCCAGCTCTGCTGAGATTGTACTCTGTGCAATACTTAACCATGCTGTTTCAACTTACATCTGGAGATTATATGGTATTCCAATTATTTCAAAACGTTCAATTTCAAAATCTACTCCAATGGTCGCCTTGTAGTCTCGGTCAAAATTATCTTTACAAAATCTGCAATAAAAAGAAAAAGGATGAAATACTAATAACACACAGCTACAAATAACTGCAAAACTAACACTATCTGGGTTAAATTATGGAGAAAATAATTAACTAACTGTGGACTGGCTTTATATTGCAGAAGCATATATAAAACCACCAAGAAACTAATTTTTAAAAAAGGAGATACTGTACAACAAACTAGAAAACATATACAACTAGGAAGCTCTCAGGATGAAATGAAAATCAGAAAAAAATACCTTCGGACTGTCAAGGCAGGTACAGTATCTTATAGTTTTAGATACAAGGGAATATATTATATATAAAATATAGATATATTATTTATATTCTTTTATATATGTTTAAAAAATGAGACAAATGATTAATCAATTAAAAACTTTCCATATCTACTTAAGAACAAGGAAGAAATAATAATAATAAAACACAAACATAGACAGAAACTTGTCAGGGTGACCATAAGCTGATGATCTGTTCACTGGACTTAGATACAAAAAGAATAAAATCTTTTTTTAACATCCAGTAAAGAATCAAATAACTATTCTTTAAGGTGTTCTGCATTTTATCTGTCTTATTTTATAAGCTACAGAAAAACTTGAGCTTCCTCTACAGTCTTGCAGCTGTAGACATGAGTACAGGTACCCACACAAGGATGACCTAAAAATGTTTCAGTGAACAACCCTGCAAGTAAAGAGAAAACATGAAACCAAGACTAGGCACTGGAAAGGTGTGATGGTTTATTTTTATTGTACCTTCAGCCTTGTACCTTCAATCCTTCAGCCTTCAGGCTGGATTTCTTAAAGAAACACTGTATCATATTTTTCTGGATAAAAATAGTTCAAATTATTGAAGTACTGGAGCATGACTTTCCGTATTGGTGTATCAAGCCTGTTTCATACTGTAGACTGTTTTGTCTTTTTTTTTTTTAATAACAAAACCATAGTTCAAAACAGAACCATGACATACTACCCTGAATGGACAGGAATGGAAACATTATAACATTTATTTGAGAAACAGCAGAATCAAATCATCTTCAGATACACTTTACCTGTTGATAAGGCTGGTTTTCCCAACATACAGGTCTCCTACAACAACCACTTTGGATATTTTCAGCCTGTTATAAATATTTGAAAACATTACATGTTTTTAGTAGCAATTTCAACATTTTCTCTCTAAAAATTCTGATTTACATTCTTAAATTGCAAGTGATCAGCACATGTACCTGTGACTCCAGTTTACCTAAATGCCACTGTGCTGCAGGATCAGAGTCTTAAATTGTAAGAAAGACAAAGAAGGTCATAAAAAAACCCAAACCTCTCTGGAGCAGAAATAGTTCATTTCCTACTGTGTATATTTTTTTTTTCTTAAATATAATTGAATGGGACATAAATTGTATTCTGTTACAATTGCTTTAACTACAAATATATACCTTTGGCAGGTTGCACATAAGCCCATAGAGTATCTGCATCCTTTTCATTAAAGTTAACCACAAGTTTCTCATTGACTTTAATAGTACAAATCAGCTCCTAAGTGCAGAAATAAGAAATCACTGATACATAAAATAACCCACTGCAGAATCTGTCTCTGGGAAAAAAAGCTCACATGGTTAAAGCCATTTTCTGACTATGTGGAATAATATTAATCTGAAGCTGGCTTCATGCAAATAATCCTCTTTGCTCTGGGTCCTCACACAGAATACAGCAGATAGGCTTCAGGTGACTCAGCCTGCATTCTTAACACTGAAATGTAGTGTTTTAATTTCTTTAAAGAGATACAGATGGATAAATATAACTGTATTTGTTGACCTAAACTTGGATTGACATCTTCCACGTACATGCTACAAAAATGGCTTAAGAGGTTTAACGTTCTTTTATATCAAGGAATGGCTTTTTAAACAAAGAATTTATCTTCTGTTGCATACTATTTCTAGTTATATCAGACTTCCATGTGATGCTGATTCCAAGTTATCTATTCCAAATAGTCCAAATCTTGACTGGTAAGCTGCATGACTAGTATTTCCAAAAAAAGGCATTTTGTGTGCCAGTCAACACTAAATGAGTGTCCACAGGCCCCTAAGCTGCTGACATGTCTCTGCCTGATTAACTGTTACTGATAAAATTCTGAATAAAATCAATAACCTTAAGGGAAAAGCAAAAAAGTAAGTGATGGTTTAGAGGTGTGTGTTCCATTAATTCATATTGGGAAAAAACCTCCCCAGATTAGACAACTTAACATATTGATGGAATATCAAGACAGTCTTAAATACAGCCATTAGCTATTGAATTTCTCAGACTATCTTTTCAAATGACAAAGAAATATTCCATTACTTGGGATAATGGAAAAGGAAATAATGGTTATTCCCGTCAAGCTTTACAATTACTGTACAGAACACACAGTTGCCTGTCCCTCCTACCCCCTCCCCACCAAAAAATGAACTAATAATAATCATATTTAGGGAGCAGTGACAGGGAAGTGGTTTAATTTTATTCACAAAGCCAAAATGTAAAGCTTTTTAGCTATACTCTTTTACCAGAATAAATGAACTGGAGAGTTGGTTTAGTCTGGAAATAAAAAAACAAATAGATCTTGCTTATGGTGGGGAAACAAATGCCTCGATTCACTAAAGCATGTCTTGCTAGCAAAATTGCCTGGACACTTGTAACAAATTTACATGAAACAAAGTGACTGTGCTTTTAAAAAGCAATAAACTCACTGATGCCTCTCAGAGAGACATAATTTGGCTTCATTTTTTTTTAGCAAGACTCCTTATTGAAATTAATAAAAAGTTATATTTAAAGATGGGTATCATGACAAGTCTCGTGGTAATCAACAACTCTAGATTTGAAAGAATAGTGAGCTAATTGTCAGTATTTATAAAGGCTCTACTTTATGAAAGATCCTTCACACTGGAATGCAGAAGCATTTAATCACTAAAACATACAGCTATTTATTTTAACTGAATAGTGATGATTTCTAACACAGTTTAGCTTTCTTGCCTTGCTTCAGGAATTAGATCAGTCCTAGTAACAGTTCTGGGAGAGATGATGTGAAAAAGAAAAACAAATTAAAGATTGTTACTAGGGCATAAAACAGTTCATTTGGATTTTTCAACACTGTATATTTACCAGAATTTTGCTCCAGTTTTAAGGAAACATTCAAAAGAATTTCTTAGCATGTATACTTCTAAAAGACTACAACTAGAATTTGGTTGCCATACTGACTTGCATGTGCAAAATTCAACACTAACTTTAAACAGTCAATTAGTCTTTCGAACTGAGTTTAGTTCGAAGTTGCTAAATAATTATTTGTTGCTAAACAACTCTGCTATTTTTTCAATGCTACTTATGGCAGCAGAAAAAGTATCTTTGACAATTATGGGAAGAAGAGGCACTTCATTCATTTACTGTCAAATAAGTCAGAGAACTGCCATGTGCACAGGCTTAGCTGCCTTGAAACATACTGGAATGAGGAAGATGAGGAATGAGGGAGGAAAAGCCTGTGAAGGAAGCAGGCTATAAAGAGCTTAAAATACTTTCTTCATTGCATACTTGGTTTATTACAAACTTACCCAACTGTTCCAGTGCTCTGCTGACAAGCAGCCCTGACCTGTGCATGGAAGTGCTCTTTGAACTGCAGAGAAGCTTCAGGTGTGTACCACTGAAATAGGAGAGAACAGCTACAGGGATAAACTGCGTGATGTCTACTTTGTGAGAAGTCAAATCAACAAGGAAAAAAATAGATAAGAAGATTAATTCAAAGAGTTTTACAAGCACAGGGATACCCTGGCATAAGAAAAGGGATAGCTTGGGTTAGAAGGTGGCAAGGTTTCCCCACAGTTAAGTTTGTAAAACCTCCTTTGGACAGCACCATCGTTTGACCACCTTTTTGAGTGTCAGCATCTGAGCACTAGCTAAACTTCCACAGTCAAATACATTTGCACATCATTCTATACAATAGCAAGTACCGTAAATTACCCCAGTAATCTAAGACACATAAGACAAACACAGATGGCAGCATACCACCAGCAAGTCATTATTCCTGTGAAGTCTTTTAGATCTCTTACATGTGTAAAGCACTGTTTTTATTACTAGTTTTTAATTAGGCAGTAGTTAAAAACAAGGAAAACTTATTTTACCTTATATTTGCTTAAAATAACTATGGTAGTTTTCATAAAATTAAAAGCAAAATATGTGGCTGAGATCAAGCATGGAAAAAAATGCTTACTCCCTTAAAAGGATCGTTTGAACAATTGAAAAAAAAACAAACAACCAAACAAAAAAGCCCAAACCAGTATGGTAATTCCTTGTCCTTACCTGTCCTTAACTCTTATTATATTTCAAGTGCAAAACTCTTTGGGAACATCAATGATCTTTTCTGTCTGTGTTTCTACTGTGCCTACTACATTTGATCTACCATATGACTAAGGCTCCTATACAAACAGAAAATTAAAATTGCCTCAAATTCTTCAACAAAAACCTCCACATAGATCTAATCAGACTTTTTGCATAGTTAATATCAGCTATGGTTCTTATTTCCCCTCAGTGTAGGAACTGTTTAAGCATGTGATTATTAATGTTTGGCTGAAGTTATAACACTTATGGCAAGAGTCACTTTCTGTAAAGTTAAAAGAAATGAGGATTATTGTTAAAGATACCAGCACTGACTGAGAACATGAAGTCACATTCGTCTTTGATAGAAATCCCTAAACAATTTGAAATTTTAGCAAAGACAACAACTGTACAGTAAATTAAAATACTATTAGCGCAAAGGAAAGAAAGGTCAATGGGGCAGGCGCTGTATACTGTGACCAGAGGGATAAAGAATGCTTACCTTGGGAAACTGGGAGATTATTCTGTCCCTACTCACGGGGGGAACCAAATGCATTAGGTTGGACTTCATCTTTCAAATTCAATTAAATTCTACCATGCAGAAAATATATAAAGAGAAACATAGTATTCAGGAATTGCCTCAATACAGGGGAAATATGATTAGGAACAAAAACCCCCCAAAACCAAAAAAACCACAACCAAACCAAAACAGTTCTAACAGACTCACTGTCTTTTTTACCTTTCAGTACAACTGGCAGTTCTTTCACTTTATTTGTATTAAAGAAAAACCTGCTTCTTATGTAAAAGGGGCCACTTCAGTGCACATAGCTGTAGTAGCAAACAGTGTCTTTCTGAAACCACAAAACACCAACTCCAATTCCATGGGCGGGGAGAGAATTGTTCACTTAATTCAAAATAAGTGCTTGCAGTTTAGCCCTCAAAGGGTTTTGCAGAGTTTAATTTAAAGATCTTGCTCATCATTGTTTGAAATGCCTTTGCATTAAGCACATTAATAAATGTTAGGGGATACCAGATTTCATTTGGTCAGAAGAAGAAAGGAGGAAAGATGAAGCTGCCACATTTCCTGGCACATCAAACTTTCATCCAAGATCAGCTCAGAAAGAATGAAATCAGTAGATAGTTTGACTTGGAAAAAGAATAATGTTCACATGAAAATCACAAATGCATTTAGATAACCCACTAGAGACATATCAATTTGGTTATGCAATGAAACCTCGTGGGTTGGTGGGGGAGGGGACCCTTATTAGGGTACCAATTTCTTACTGGCATTTGAAAGAATGTTTCCAATAAGAACATTCATCATGTAGCAAAGCGTAAGGAAGGACTCACCGTGCAGCAGCTGATGCAGCAGGATCCCAGCTACATGAACAGCTCAGTCTGCTGCTGCGTGGCCATAGCAACAGGCTTGCAACAGTTCCCTTCCTCCCCTTCTCTTACAGATTGGAAAGGCGCAGTTGGAGTAATTTAACTATACATAGGGCCCTAGTTTTAAAAGGGCAAACTGGGTTTAGTGGCCATACAGATTCCTTTGATCAGAAACTGCTCCGTAATAAACCAAATGGTCCCCTAATCCTGTATAAGAAAATAGTTCCATTTTCTTCAAAGGTAGTTGTATATATGGATACAAAGAGCAGGATTAACCCAGCAGACAAGGAACTAATGGAGTGGGGAACTGTTGCAGTGCTAATATTAAAGCATAGTAGCAAATATAAAGAAACTCCTGAGGGATTTTTTTCAGAATTTCAACTTGATTTCATCTCAGCTTTAGAGTCAAGATGTGTATGCCACTAATGAGACATTCTGAATTATATAAATGTCTTTCTAGTCATTAGTAATCTTGTTTCTAATGTACCAAACACTAAAGACAAGGAATAAGAAATCACATGGCTCTTTTGTATTGCCTAAGTGTTGTTAATCAGCTTATTAGTTTAGACAGTATTCAGTATGCAAAACTGTAATTTAGGATGCTAAAAGATTTTGCTATTTATTTTGTTAGGATTTAAATTTCCAAATTTCAGGATAAAAGAAAGCTCTCACATTCTAATAGTCATATTTTGATAATGCTGGAACAGGCTTGGACCTCATAACATTCAGGAGACAAGCCTCTCCCATTCTTGCAGCAGACTAAAAACGTTAAAGGGCAAATCAATGTGGACAAGTAATTTTAAGCAATGAGTAAGTATGTAACAGAAAAACTACAGCTGTGCTTTACAAACCCACACTAAGAATAATGTTCAACAAAATTGCTAGTCCACTACTTAGAATTAATGCTTTATTCTCTTTTGTGAGGAATTGCTTTTAAATCACTTCAGGCACTCATGTGATCTCAACCATACTGAAACACCCACTTCCCCCAAAGAATCCAGATTTGCAGCTGACAGGTTATTTACCAAAGAAGGTGACATTACAGTATTTATTTATTTATTACCATATGCATACTTCTACTTATCATGCTACTTGAGAGCATATAAAATCAGAGACATCTAGACCCTTTCTATAGTGTGCTCCTGTCCTTTTGACAAGTTTGAATGATTTTACGGCAATGTTAATATCTTAAAACAATAGTTCCGAAAATAAAAACTCTGCCAGTTGGCAAGAGTTTCAAACACTAGCTTGTTTTCTGTATTCTCCTAGTTCCAGTTCAACACATCCTAAGCATGTAAAAATCTGTCATGTGTACATAGGCTGACTCACTGCTCGTCTCCTAGAGCTCTTTCACAAACTAACCTACAAAAAAAAAAAAAAAAAAATCAGTTCAACAATCTCAGTGAATTCAAAGTACAGGAGGGACCACGGCAACCAAAAAAGCAACATCTGAAAATTGAGAGGCCATCTTCACTTACATTTACTGTATTTAATCTAAATCTCACACACATAAACATATTCCAATTTACCGAGTCAACAAATTATCCACACCATTACAGGGAAAAAGGTCAATGATTTAAGAAATACAAAGCTGCTAAAAATACTAAGAATGATCAGTACTGAGATCCAGATTTTCTCCTCTTACAGACCTGAAAGGGATTCAGACACCAGGGAGGGCTGGGAATATAGTGTCTCCATGGCATCACAGCCCTCCTTTTATCAACATTGCAGGAACAGTAGCACCAGCAGATTCTGTGGATAGACAAAGGATTTGAGGAAGGCATGCAGAAGCTGTACATAAAATAAGTTAATGCCATGATCACTAACAAAAATCAGTATTCCAAGCTATAGTGAAGGACAAGACAGACCAACTCATGCTAAAAGGACAAGAACAGAGTTAACACTGAAGGACAAGAGAAGTCCCTGTACTTCTCCTGCCCCTTCCACACTGAGAAAAGTTCACATTCTTCTTCTTGTAACAGGGTGAAATTTTACAAATATATAGTTAGTGGAAGTCTAATTCAGGAAAATAACCCCTACTTTAAATAGCCTGCTCTAAAATGTTGCAGAAAAAATGAATCCTTTCCAGAAAATACTTTTCAAAGTAGTAATTTTTCTTTTATGGATTTTGAAGATCAGCAAACCAGAAACTATTCCTGTTTTGTACTATAATCCGGCTGATCTGAATGACTTTGGCTTTGTAAAATCCAGTTTAAGAACTTCGATTATTATAATTGTTACTCAAACATAATGAAAAACATCAGCGACTCGTATTTGCACTGAGAGCTAACCTTTTATAGCACAAGCTGTTCAGAGTTTTTTTCCTGATATCAGATCACATATGACAATCCAGAGCACCCTTAGATTGTGGTAGCAACATTGGAAGGATACATTCTGAACCTTGTGTACCATCCTCTGAATAACACTATACTTTTTAGCAGAATTGTACTGAAAAAGATGGCCAAGTCTTGAATACAGTTATGTGAAACTACATAATGATAATGGAACCCCCTGCTAAACATTGTAGCGGTTTATAGTGTCATTCTGGAGAACACTAGGAAACAAAGCCTAGTCCAAAACTACTGAGCTCCCTTCAAGCCTTGTACCTCAAAGCACTCACCTGCTATACCTCTGCCATTAACTCAAGCATCGTTTTGTTCAATACGATTTCTTTTCCCAATTTTGTTCAACTGAAATTACTTTAAAAACAGAGGGTGAGAAGAAAGCCTCCCTCCACTCTTCAGCAGAGAAGAGAGGTAAAACGGCCTCCACACTGCAACGCCGTGGCGGCGTTTCCCCCGTTTCCTCACACGCTCCCCTCCCCGAGGGGCTGCGCCTCAGCTCAGCCGCCCGCGGCGCCCCACAGCAGCGCTCCGAGTCCCGCGCTAGCAGCGGCCCCGGCTTCCAATTCGCCAACTACACCGTTGACGTTACTCTCTCACAGCAGCCACCGTCAAACACGGTACTTACGCTGTTGACGCAGGACCGGACTCAGGGTGCTTGACTGCGTAGTTTTTATTCACGGAGCGGGGCGTAGGCCAAGAGCTGGTTGCTGTGGCAACTAGAGCACACGCGCGCGCGCGAAAGGCGGTGGCGTAGCTGACAGGAGCTATGGAGCGGGAACCGGGGACGGCCTGAGGCGGCGACATGTTGTTGGTGGGACAGGGCGCCTTTGATTATTTAGTCTGTTTCTTTTGTTTTGAAGAGAGAAGTGCAGCTGTTTAGCAGTTGTTTTAACTTTGCAGCTGGTATTTTGTGAGCAGTTTCCAATATTGGAGGTTGTATGCTTCTGTCAGTGGAGCCATTTTCCTTACTGAGGGAAGGGCGAGGTCAGCCATCAACGATTCTTTCAAACGTGAATGAATTCTGAGGGCGGGTTTAAACTAGAGGCCTTTTAAAAGAATGCGGCTTTGAAAAACGGCGTTTTGTTTGCTTTTGCTTTAGTATTATTCTGAGCCCCTTTGGTTCAGGATATTGGACTACTTCACTTAAACCCTTTGAAAAACATTCCCTCCCTCACCTTGCAATTTTAAGCTCTCTCTCTCTCTCTCTCTCTCTTTACAGTGTTCAGTAGAGAATTAAACCAGATAAGACAATTCAGCTGATGAACAGACATTAATGCTGATGACTGTGAACCATTCCAGCCTGCTCTTTCATAGCTTCCTAACAATGAATGTGTGCTAAAATAGCTCTTCTGGGACACAGAGCACCATTTAAAGTCAGTAGTTGTCTTTTTGGTACGTCATCTGTCCAGTCACCAGGTAGAGTCATTTTGGAGTATTTTTAGGGACTGGGAAAATCCTTCCCAGGAAAACGTGGGATGGCACATGCTCGTATCTCAGCCAACCTCCCCCCTGATATAGATCCCACAAAAGCTCCCCTTGCATTTGGAAAGAGGGCCCTTCCTAAACTAAATGAGGAGTTACATTCTCCTGAGCTGCTGACTCAGCAGCGGGCTTTAATGGCGCTCTGCGATCTGGTCCATGACCCAGAAAATGTCTACCAGGCAACAGAAGTAGGTAAGTGATCTGTTGTCATAGGCTTTGACACAGTGTGTGTGTGTGTGGGGAGGGGGAATCACTTTCATGCTCTACTTTTTTTCCCTGTAATATCTTTGATGACACAAAATGACCATGAATATTTTTCTGTTTTAATCTCTACTTGTTTTACCTTAAAAAGGTAAAGAATATTAAAATGCCATATACATGACAGTTATTTTAAGAGTATCCTCACTTCAGGATTTATCAGTGGCTCACTGTAGGTTTTCTCAACCCTAAATACAAAAGTAATGCAGAATCTTTTTTTTTCTTTTGTTTATTCTGAATTTTAGCTAATTCCTAACGTAGGCTAATCACAAAAAAACAACTTAACTAGTCCAAAGTTAGAAACATACACCTCACCACCCCATTGCCACTTAGTTAAATTTCATTTGCCTGCAATCTTTTCTAATCCCGTTATCCACAAACTCTTCAGAAAAAAAATAGCAGTGAGTTTATGAATTTGTAATATCATAAAACTACTAAATATATTTTATTTAGAAAGCAGAAAAGAAAAAGCTGTTAGTTAGAGTGGGGAAAAAAAGCAACCCCCTTTTTTTTTTTCCTTCATTAGACATTTTCTATCACATATGACATAGAACAGTGGTACCTTCCTGTATTCCTACCTTTGTGCTGGAGGTGCTCAAAATACTCATATCTCAGATCCCAGAATAACAGGCAAAAAACTCTGATGAACCTCTTAATTAATAATTAATAAAATAATATTTAAATAAGATTTACAAGTTCATTTGCAAAATCTGTGAAGTCATCTTTTGCCATTCATTCCTTCAGCAGTGGATAGCATTGCACATCCAGGTGTAACTTTACCGGATACACAAAACATCAGAGCTTTTTATGCAGAACTCCTTCTCAGAAGTATCTTAGTGATTGTAGAATGAGTCTGTAACAAAAAAACCCTGGAACTTCATAAGAAATTAAGGTACAAGACAGTATAACCAAATTTATCATACTCATCAGGATTATATCTGGCCGCCACTATTTTCAAAAGCTTTTATCCCAGCCCTTGGAAGAATCCCAAGTCTGGATTTTGGAAAAAACCCCACAAGCTTCACAATTTCTAGCAGTCTGTTGTGCATCTACATAGCTCATTATGTAACACTGAAGAAGTCCTCTGGTTTGCTTTTTTCTCCATTTATTTCATATTTTTTTCCTCACAAAAGATACTAATAATCATGTTCAAAATTTATTAAGTTATTGTTTGATTAACATTAACTGGTGAAGCAATGTGAGATTGTTGTTTGGGGGTTTTTATTGGTCAGTACTATGTGTGTGTACATATAATCACTAATGGTTCACCAAATTTATTTCTATGTATGAAAAGCAATGCTGTATGTGTTTTTACATAGCCCATGCTACTCCTAAAGAAAGTTTAAAAAAATGTAGGTATCAATCCTGCAAACAGATGCTTTTCTAAAAACTTCAATAACTCCACTGATTTGAGTTATTTTTAGAGTTATGTCACTTCATAAATATGTGCAAGATTAGGATTTAACTTGATAGAGAAGTCAACAGCTTGTTTGTAGCATGGCATTTTTGGCAGTAGGCCTTGAAACTCGAAAGTTTCTTCCTTACTTGAGGTAAGACAATGAGAGTTTCACTGTCAGGACAAGATGAAAATTCTGATTGTTTGCACTTCAAATTGTGAGATAAAAATGACTATTGCTATTTCAAATTAGTGCTGAAAGTAAGAAACGTTAAAATTAACTGTTGTGTCTCATAGGATTCTTGGATAACCTGAAGACTTTGCTGCTACATCATGACAGTACCGTCCGACAAAAAACAACAGAAATCCTCTATATAATGGCTATGCATAATGTTGGCAGGTAGGTGTAATTCCAGAGTTTACTGAATGGTATGGGAAATGATAAAGATCTTTCAGTGAAAAATAAGAACAGAATGTCTAGGTTTTGGCAAGATGATAGATGCAATGTAAATAAGAGTATTTAGTTAAGATTAAGCATCTTGCAAATATATATGAGTTTTATTATGCTTAATTAAATCTGTCCTCCAACGTTGTTTGTAGGCAAGGGTTGATACAGAATGGAATTATATCTGCCCTCACTGAGCTCTTGGATGATCCAGTAGATATCTGCCGGAAGAACACACATCAGATTTTTGAAATGATGGCAAAATTACCTGAAGGTAGGGAATTTTTTTAGTAGTTAAGTATTCAAATTGGCAAAGCAGATAGGTGAATTTACCTGATTCCCTATGTAAAATCTTCCAGATTTATTTTATTCTGTTTTCCTTGAAAATCATGTTTAAAACGAGTATCTTTTCTATTTTTGGTCATCTTAATTTTCTTTAGTTAGTTTTCCTATGATAATTTATTCTTTGGGTTCTAGCAGAAAACTTTAAAAGGTATTATGACTGTCATCTTTTTTATTGGTGGAGAAAACTATGTTTTCTAGAGCTGTTTTTGCACTTCTAAAAATTTGCAAATTGTATACTAATAGTAAGAATACTTCACCAAAATACAGCAAATGATTTACATAGATAACCAGTGAAATGCCCCATTTTAACATAATATGTCTGTGGATAGTCCTGTCTATGTATTGGTGGGACTGATCCTGCTGGATCTGTTAATTTGCTCAAGATATAGGTTGTGCGGACCGCACACTTGAATTTATGTTTCAGAATTTTGCATCAAAAATTCACTTTGTCCTCTTCTGTTCAAAATTATGATCAGCTGTTCATCACGGTGCACTAATTTCAAAGCACACAGGGTTTGTAGAAAGTTTTTCTTGTGTTAGGACCTACAGATTTTGTGAAGTTTGCTTTATACCTTCCCTGTTCCTTGCAAGCACTGCTGTAGGAAGCAGCAAATGAGCAAGTAAGGGCACCATCTATTGTGCTGTATATTCCACAGATTAGGTATTAACATGTCATTGACCTTAGGCTCATAGGCACTGTTTCTTAAATGTATGCTTCGACATTGCTTTCAGGTGGTGAATTTAAAAAAAAAATAAACACCAAAAACTGGGGGTGATGCAAGGAACAATGAAGAAGTTTGCTTTTTCTAATATTTTATTCAAATATTGTTTGCCCTTAGGTAATATTGTTAAATGGACTTTGTAAGATGTAAAGTTAAAAATGTGATAAATTACACCTAACTTCACATGTCAAATTGAGCTAGTCATCCTACACTTCCAGCAGGAGAAAAATCAGTATCTAAAGGGGCAAAGTCTGACATATCATAGGTGCTTAGTTTAGGATGAGATGACTTCTGCTCTGGTGATATCCATTTATCTCCAGTGAGGTAAACAGAAGCTGGGTTGATTACATCAGTCAGGCATCTAGCTTTTAAATGCTTCAGTCTAGACAGAGGAATCCAAGCTGAGAATTTGGCTTTGACTTCTCAGAAGAATAGGTTGTTGTACCTTTTACATGCTTTCTTTATATTTATTTAATATATTTATAGTTTTCTGAATCTTTTATACACCAAGGGAATTTATGCTGATTTGTTACTTTCATTTCCAGATTCTTTGATTTTAATTTCAATAGTTTTCTAATCTGAACATTAGTCTTAAACTTTTCCAGGTGATGACAATTATAATTTTAAAAATAAAATTTCATTAGGTAAAAGTTATCAATTAAAAAGCCATACTATTTAACTTCATGGAAAAGTATCTTGTCTGAGGAATTCTGTTACATTACTGGTGCTTAAAAAAGAATTAAATGAATGCTTAAAGCCTTGCTGAGTGAGTGTACCTGAATTCTAAAAAGATAAAAGATGTATTTTTACATGCATGCGACCCTTTTTAAAGTTCTAAATAATTGAATCCGTATTAAGGATATTAATATGGTGGGCTAAACAGCTTTGTGAACATCACTATAGAAAACCAGAGTTTCTGTTAATTTAATTTCACTAGCCATTTTACAGATTTTCAAATCAAACGAGACAGGAACTTGGCTTAAGTAAAAATTTTGATCTGTCTGCCTTCAAAGAATTCTGTCTCTTACCTGTGTAGACAGATAGATACAATCCTTTGAATATGTGGATCATAATAGATACTTATGGGAGAAGAAAACTTAACAGAAGTAAATAAATGTTGCCAAAATTTTGCAGATCACTGTTAATCATTAACCATTCATCCATACTGGCTAAGACCTTATTCTTAACCCTTTTGGAACTGCCTAATTCAGTAATAAGCCGTGCTGTTCTGTCCCTGCTGTACTGAACTTTATTATTAACTCTAACCTTCACATGTGGCTAGATTTCTGATAGGACAAGGCAGGAAGTTACCACTTGTCTCCTTTTGCTGATGGCATTTTCAGGTGTGTGCATGAGGCACAACTTAAGTTGACTGGACTGGAAAGGTTTCAATTTAAACAGGGAAACTGCCTCAGGGTTTGATGGCTGCTGCACATACCATTTTAGACATGAATTTGAGACTTACGGATATAAACAACAACTAATGTTACATGTAAACACCTGCCTACTGTATTGGGTTTCTGTGGCAAGGTTTTGGTAGCGGGGG
>JANZLQ010000092.1:4969367-4990756 GCA_026212715.1 Elanus axillaris | reverse complement strand
CCCACAAGCCCTTTGTTATATTTTTCTCTCCCCTGTCCAGCTGAGGAGGGGGGAGTGATAGAACAGCTTTGGTGGGCACCTGGCGCCCAGCCAGGGTTATACTATCATACCTACTTTTAGGTTCTATCTCCCAAAATTCAGAGCATTAACTAAGTAGGTTGGAAGTTCAGCTACGTAAGCAGAAAATATTCACTGGAGGATGAATAAAAGTTCTAGGGGGAAAAAAAAACCCCAATTTTTTTTAAAAAAAGCTAGCCATATGGCCCTGAGAAGAAATGAGAGCTTTTTTTTTTTCAGTGTTTGCAGGGACTGAAAACAAGGGCTTTATAGAAAGCATTTTATTAGAACTATCATTTCTATTTAGAGACTTACTGTAGTAGTAAGCAACACTAGCTCTTGGTGGTGCCAAAACATAAAACATTGCTTATTAAGAGATCCACATAAATCAAATGCATTGCCCAAACCAGAGGATATGTCATGGTACACCATACTGCCACTCAGGTCTACTCCCATTGTTCCATCTTTACCTTGCAGGCATCTGAATATGTCACCTTAGGTCAGGAGTCACTGATGGGAACTGTCACAACTGTAAAACCAGTTTGGTGATAATCAGGAAATGTAAGATTACACTATACAAGGAGAAATCAAGATGCCTTCTAGAGTAGAGGAATTATCCAACCCCAGCTGAGAACTCAGCAAAAGCTGAGAGCTAGCTGCAGCAGTATCTCTCCTCAAAACCTTGCCTTTGATTGAAGGCAAAGGATTCACAGCAGCTCTGAAGTGAGCAGGAGCCTCTGCCAGACAAAGACCAGCTTCCAAATCATGTTACAGTCCCAGCTTAGTGCAAGTTTTGCCTATATTTACAAGAAAGGCTACAATTCTTTGAGTGGTAGTTGCTTTTCAGTGAGGCTTCTCTTGAGCCAAGACTGATACCAGTTTCTTCATTTTACCTCTCATACTTAAGGTACTGGTGGCAGATAAGAACCAGGTTTTCCAAATCAAATTAACATCAAGACTTGTTTTGGGGAATGGTTCTGGAGATTTGTCTCCAAAAGCTAGAAAAGGCTAATTAGTAGTATGAAAGTGGGCATTTAAATAATTGTAAAATGAGTTATTTGGTAAATTCTGTGCATCAGTGCCTTCATTGCAATTTCCTTTTAAATGTAAGCAAGGAGAGTTACTTTATTAGAAACCTGATATTTGTCTTTTTAATAATTTTTTTCCTTTGATTAATTTTCAACATTTAATGTAATTCTAATATATTTGCAGTGATCATGCTCTCTAATCATACAGGCCAACTTTTTCCCTACTGTCCCCTCCTTCTATTTGTAGGAAATTGAAAAATTAGTGTAGAGGAACTGTTTACATCTGTGAAGGAAGCAGAATTTAATCTTTATCTTCTGATCTTATATTGAAATCTCTCAGAGAGCATGATGTGTCTAGCAATCTCTTTGTAGCTTGCTTGAATCATACCTTTCTAGGTGAAATTCTCTTCCAAAGCTTAATTTCTTCAGCTATGAAATGATGCTGAATTTTGACCATTTCCTCTGTCAATGTCCAAGACTTGCTCAGGATAGAAGTCCTTCACTAGATTAAGTTAGTGTTGCACAGCTTTATACAAACCAGGGCAGGGTGGAGGTGGGGGTGAGTGAGAATAGAAAAAAACTGTGATCCTCAGTCTGTCAGGTATGTACAGTCTATAAGATCAGTGGTGGAAAAGCTGAACTAGCATGTTGCCTGTGAAAGCATCTCTGAGTAATTACCCTTGGAAAAAGGTATTTTTCTGAGCCATGTATTCTCTTTATTTAGATAAACATGTAACATGTATATAAAAAATATACATGCCTGTATTTAAGGGTTGGAAGATAACTCCTTGAGCAGAATTGTGTTACTTAGAATGAACTCACATACAGATGGCTTCTTACAACAAAAAGGTGCTAAAACTGTTTTCTTTGCTACAAGACAATTTGGGGAATTACCAGGGAGAACAGCAGATATTTTCCAATAGGTAGTTAAGTCACAAGGCCTAACATAATTCATTTGACATATTACAGGTATAGACATAGTCTCTGCCTGGTAATTTAGCCTTCTTCAGCTAGCCAAGAGACTGTCTGTCTTCCTGTCTGCATTTACTTCTACCCCTCACAACCAGATAACAACATAGGATGTAACTTGTATCAGCTGGAAGAAGTCAGCAACTAATATACCATTCCACATATAGATTTCTGATGTTTTCTAGAGCTGAGGTAATTTACAGGGCCAATAAAGCAGAATGTTCCAGACTAAACAAAAAGGAACATAAGCTGTACAAGCATTTGCCATGAAGTGTAGTTTTTGCTAAGTGCGAAGTGGTCAGTGACTCCAGTTATCTCTATGCCAGGCCACCTGGTCTTTCTCCAAACAGGACTAATTTAGGAAAATGCAGTTTTTTTAAGCAAATCTACTTGCAGACTATTTTTGTGTACCAGTATCCTCCATGAACAGTGGGATCATTAAAAACTAAAAGGTGGGAAAATCCACAAAGATTGGGAGAACACCAAGGAGTAACATTTCCAGAAGAAACAATAACTTAGTGGCAAGAATTAATGGGCAGAAGACAGAAAAAAATTAGATAAGATATATGTATTCAATGGAGGATAGAAGAGGGAGAAGAACCAGCAGCAGAAGAAAATTAAGAACATTGGAAAAATTAATAGCAGAAGTTTCACTCTTTGTGAAAACAATTAGTTGACATACAATACTTCACAATGTTATTGAAAGGGTGTTATACAATTATAAATGACCTGGGCAGTAACAACTGCAAAAATAGTCCTAGGAAAAAAATCTTTCACTAGGATATGGTTGATACTGGAAGATTTTAATAATTCTTACCCATCATCTATCCTGTCTTTTATGGGTACTTAATCCTTTTAAACAAAGATTGAGGTGGATTGGATGGGACAATGGATTTTTAAGCTTGCCAGAACCTCTATTTGGGAAGAGTCCAAGAGATAATATTTCTCCTACTTTACTGACCCTCACTGTCTCCACTATTCTACCCTTGGAAAAATCATAACCAATTGTATCTGTGGATAAGGACTGTTTAAGGATACCTTTTTCCCTTTGAAACTTGTTTTGCTGTATGGAGTGCAAACGATAAAAGGACAGATGGCATTCTTATTGCAGCAGATGGAACATCTCTTCTGTGAATGTCATTGTTGCCCAGGTGAAGTGAAATCCCAGCTGTATTAATGCAGTTTTCAGGTGGCAGTGCACTGCATCACTGATAAACCTGAGAACTGAGAAAATAGATGCAAATTTAATTGCATGATTTACCCAGGTGGACAACTAAGAGTCAAGGGATTTCATTTCAGCACTTGTCTTTGGCCCAGACTTTTTAGTTTTAACTTCCCCATGCCTCAGTTTTCTTATACAATCACTTCTGTGTAAAACAGAATTTATTTTAACATCTTGAAAAATGAAAAATATCATAGGAATTAAATTATTAGAGTGTTAATAGCAAGGAATTGCTATTCAGAGAACATGATTATGAGAATTGATTATTTAAACTTAATTATTTACTGCTTTATTCCTCCCCATGCCTGTACTTTTCTTAAGCCAAGTAGGAACACGGGGCAGTGCTTCAATTTCTTTCCTCCTTCCCAAGATAGCCTTCATTCAATGAGAAATATAACTAACTGCTTTTCTTCAGAAATACCCTTAGGCCTTTGCTAAAATATCCTAGGTTTGCCACTTCTATTGTAGGTTGCCTATAATACTTATGTTGGAAGGACTGTCTTAGCTGAATAAAGATTTATTTTTTAATATAAAATGTCTCTTACCCACCTCCTAAATGACTACACTTTTGTTTTTAGTTTTCCTATCCATCTTTCTTACCTTGAAGCTATGCTTTAATGAATACAGGTGTTTTCTTGTCACTTCTTTCAGTAGTCTGACATGATCACAGTGCCATAAAAGCAAGAGCTGAAGGAGGATAACATCTAATAGTCCATTCATTGGAAAAGGAAGCTCTGACTCATTTTATACCTTTTTCACAATTCAACTGGCTAATAATAGGATAGTACCCTGCAGAAAGCAATTTAGGCTAGAAATAACGTGAAATTTCTCAAGTAAATGATAGCACTTTAACGGTAAACAGTTTAGAGGATCTTGTACTAGCAGTTACCATATTTAGCTTTTAGTAAACTCACCAAGTCAAGCAGCCTGACAGCAAATATCACAAGCAGGCAATAGTATCTTCTCATTACAAGTAAGATCTAAATATGTCTTATGTGGCATGACAACCTTTTATACCTTCAAAGCACAGCCTCATTGGCTCTTTTGCCTCTATTCTTCAGGTGTAACTGTCGACAGGGAATGCTTAAAGGGGCCCTGTGTCTTTCAGTACAAGGATAAAATACCTCCTTCAAAATTAGACAGATTTTTCCCCATTATTGATTATGTCTGGACTGAAGAGTTTTGAAAGTCTTAACCCATGACTTGAGCCTCAGAAAATATTTTTGGTTATGGGTGCATTCTCTAGCAAGGTTGAAAATTACTGCGTGAACCACTACCTTCAAGAGTATTGTAGGTATCTTGGCAGTCCCAGCTCATCATTAGCTTGAGTCTCCAGGTCACTTAGAAAAATCCTACCTTGAATTTACGTATCCTCAAACAGGTCAGAAGAAGGATTCTTAAAGTAAGAAAGATTAGGACTTTCTGATGCATTTTGTAGAAATGGTGAGAAGCAAACAAAGGAATGAAACTATCCAAGCACTATCAAATATTTTCAGCTGGTCTCAGAACGGATTAATGGGTGAAGGGTCCTAAGTCAAATTCTGGTTAAACTCCAGGGATATTCTTTATCTAGCATCCTCTAACAAGTGATTTTGATGAGTTCATGCTGTTTGTACAAGAGTTGCACCTTTTCTTAATGTACATCCAGACTTCTAAATATTTCAGAGGATGTTCTAGAAGAACCTTGTTATAGTCTAAATGGATGGAATTTTGAAGAAAACTTAAATGAAAAACCATCAATAAGACCTATGCTGATAGATCACCTTACATGGTCACTTTTAAAGTACTTAGATTTTTCTTAAAGCCTAATTTTTCACAAGCATGAGCCAGACGGTATTTCAGATTGATTTTGGAGGCTTGCTCAGTAGTACAAAAATGTGAACATATGTTTCAAGTTTTTTCAATCTTTAAATACAGGTTTAGGACACTATCTTAGGTACTATTCAAAAATTTATATATGTGCTTATACCTAGGCATGTATTTCTAAGCATAGATATCTGTGCAAAGTACCTACTTGTGTAAGACAATATGCAGATAGGCTTCTTATGTAACTTGCAGATACTATGGAAGTTTCTTTCCTGGTATTTCCTATAGATCTTGATCTATAACTTCTTTCCTAAAATTGCTACTAACCATCTCCCCCAAAAAAATATCAAGAACATTCATTCAGAATTTGTAAAGATGCTAAATGGGAACACATCCCTTTAATCTTGCTGCGTTGCTCAAATGTAATTGCTTAAGATTGAAACTGCTGAATGTTGGTCAATAAACTGAGGAAAAAGGTCTGGAGCAAATAAACAAAGCTTAGCAGTCTGTCATAAAGGAAAGAAAACTTAACAAGCATCCAGTTAAGTAACTGTCATAACACTAATTAATGAACACACTATAGACAAGTTCAGTATAATTTGTATTATTTATTTTTTTTAAGTGGACAATTTAAATGTTGATGTTGTTAATCATTTTGTTTTAAATTTCTTAGAGCCCTTGGCTGAGATTTCTTGCACTAATCATAGTACATAGGGGGAACAAAAGTAGGTTATTTTCCAGTGTGCATGTGTGTCTGTGTTTCTGTGTATATATGTGCTTTACAATTATCAAACATATATTTACACACCAACTTTACACTGAAGTCTTTAAGAAGTCTTTTCTATGGCAGGGGAAAGAATCAACTGACCAAAGGCTTAGGTCTATATGATCCATTTGAGATTTTCCAGTATAGTCCCACAGAGCTTCTTATGCATTCAAACTTTTGCCGGAATGTTACTCCATCCAGTAGTGTTTCTTTATGAGATGAAACCTGGAGCTGAGGAATGCATCTCTTCAGTTTCCTTAACTTCACTAAACTGTAAATAATTTAAATTATTAAATTGAAATATCAAGACATTTAGTTATTGTTCGTATCGCTCATCTTTAACCTTCTAATAATACATCACATTTTTAAAATAATTAAAAAAACAACAAAAAAAGACTTTGGAGGCTATATACTACACAATCTCCATGGCTCCTGCTTCTTGGGAAATCTGTTACAATATTACAATTCCCAGAATGTATTTGGAGCAGTGGAACAGAATTGTCCGTTGGCAACTTTCACATTCAGCAATCCAGACACTACAACAATAATTTAAAAAATTGCTTTGTGATTTATTTTTTCTATCTGTATTAAAAAAGGAACACTACCCTACTTAAATATAGTTTGGTTTTTGTGAAACACCACAAGATTTGGCAAAAAAAGATGTAAAAGAAGACCGTTTTGATGTATAAAACTCCTTACCGGTAGAAGAAACACTGACCATAATTTGGCCTATTCATTAATTCATTTCATGTAGTTTTGCTGCATATTTGAAGCCTTAAAGAGCAGAAAGATCTGCTAGTCAGTTTGGAAATCACAGAACAGTTACGCACCAACAATTCCTTTAACAGGCAAGGTGTCCATGATAAACATTAAAGTAAAGCAGAAGTGTGTACATAGTATATGCTGTGAGTCATGTGCATGTGCATACATGATGTATGTGTATATACTGTTTGGCTGTGTGTACCAATATTGTGGGTGCATGCCCATTCTTTACAAATTTAAGTAGTATTTTGCTTAAACTCTCCTGTTCTGTAGCTTCTGGTTTGAACTAGCTTTTCTCTCCACGCCCAGCAAATGACTTAATAATTAAATCAGTCACCAGCTTTATATCTTCATGTCAGTAAAATTTTAGGACAACTGGATGAAGAATTATTTCTTACATAGAACATGGTAACACTCCCACAGTAGGAAATGGAATGAAACAAATGGAATAAAAGTGCAGTGACTGTGGTGAAAACATCTCCACAGAGTTAAGACTCAATCTCTTTTTTGTTTTCATTTGGGGTGTTTGAGTTGTTGGTTGCTTTTTTTTTACTGGGGGGGGGGGGGGGGTGGGGTGGGGGGGTTTTTTTGGAGAGGAAGCCTTCACTCTCCAGAACATATTTTTGAAAAATGATGTAGTGGGTTAAGAGGGCATAAGAGGAACTGTGTACATACATCAGATTTCCCCTTTTCTCTCCTTGGGCTACTAAGCATTGCCCCATTTTTTTCCACTAGAAGTGGAAGTGGTTAGCCCCTTTTTAATCACTTTGGGAGAACGGATTAAGCCCAAGGATTCTTAGCAGAGGCCAATATATTTGAGATTGTTCTGAATTATGACATCTGTCACTGCATCAAAGACAAATTGTATGTTACTAGTATCAGTAGCACAGGTGAAGTGTGAGTAGATCTCCTTGGTCTCCTTGTTGCGATTCAAGTCCTCAAACTGGCGTTGTATGTAGACTGCTGCCTCCTCATAAGTGTTTTGGCCTTTGTATTCAGCAAAGCAGACTGTTAAGGGGATGCGTCGGATTTTTTCTGCCAGCAGATCTTTCTTATTCAAAAAAAGGATGAGGGAGGTGTTGATAAACCAATTGTTGTTGCAGATAGAATCAAAGAGACGCAAACTTTCTGCCATTCGACTCTGTAGGAGAGGAAACAACAGTATCAACAGTAGTGTTCTGCATAACTGTGAAAAGCACATAAAACATATTATTTCTATCAATGAGCAAAATCTGCTTTTAGAAAGAACATTTGTTTTATTTGGTGGCTGTATATCTTACCTGACCATGAAATTTCAGGGATCTTAATTCACTTATTTTGTTACAATACATTTCACCACTGACTACCTCTTCCTTTATTTTTTAAAATACTTGGCAGCTATGGAGGAAAGTCTAAAACTGAAGATCTAGAAACAATAGGTGTAACTTGGCAAAACACGGTTGTGTTCAAACTTAGGTTTGCATTATAAACAAATTCTTTAAATAAAAGGGATGAGTAATTTCTAAGGATTTCAACCTAGAGAAACATTCTGCTGTTAAAGTTTTTAGAAAGACAGACCTACTACAGCACAATTGTAACAGTGCATCATTAGATGTGTAGTTTAGCAGTTTAGCACACTATACACACTCAGAATTTTTTCCTTGCCTTACTTCTCCCCATTGTATAATGGTACGCTTGAAAGAATACACAAGAACCACATTCTACTGTGGTGGGACAACTTGTATACTTACAGGTGAAATCTGAGTTTAGCCAGATGTGTTTACCATCTTTCTGTCTGCTGTCCTGAGTAGGCAGATTCCATTTATGAACAATTTAGGATGACCACCACCATTACATATTTGGAAATAACAATCCAATGCTGCTATAAACTGAAAGCAGAAAGGTCCGTTAGAAGCAACGGCCGTCTTGCATTTTCCTGACGTGTTGCTGCAGCGGCACAGGCTCGGGATGCAGCTGGAGCTGTCCATGGTACCAAGTGCTCTTGGAAGGCTGAGTTTATTGCTCAGTTTACACTTACACATAGGTGTAAACAGATGTAATGTTTTGAATAGAAAATATTCTAGATAATTAAAATACATATCACTCAAGTATTGTCAAAATCTCTTCATCAGGCTTTTTTGCTAAGGTCAATGTTTTCCAGCATGTTACAACTTAGATCTTTATTTCTGTTAGGTTTCATTGGCACATCAGCAGTATCATCATCTGACTAACTTTAGTCAGATATTTGTCTATCATGAAAACTTTTTAAGGTATGCACTCATAGTTTCTATTTAAAAGAAAACATATCTTTTAATCAAGTCATCCTATTCATGATTAGAGAATGTTGATAAGCATGGCATTTTACAATTAAGCAACAAGGTTCCATTCCAATCATTTTCAATACCCAGCAATAATTTTTTATTAATAAAACTATAATTCTTGAATAAGTGGACCTTTATTCTGTCCCAGTTCATCTGTGTTCATGTACTGCTGAAAATATGAAAATTATATATGACTGAAAATTTAGAATTTTTTTTTTTGTACAGCAAACGTATTAGGAAAAATGTGTAGAAACAAATATTCACAAAACAAGGTACTTTTAAAACACTGGAAATTATATAGATTCCAAAGATTTTATAGGCTCTGAGACAGAGGGAGCGTAGGCTGAAAATTGGAATTCTTGCAGTGATGTCTGTTTAATTTCTTTAATAGTTTTTTATTTTAATTAGAAGAGTCTTTCAGCTGTGTGCCAGTTATTCTGCTCTTGAAAATTAACATCAACTAATTTTTCAACTTGGTGATAATGCTGTTTGCTATTTTGACCTCCATGTGCCAGTCTCATATCAGATTCCAAAGCCTTAGTTATGTTTTTCATCACTCCCATCTAATCCTCTTCATACACCCCAAAACAATTTTTGTCAATTTTTGAGCAGTTTTAAAATCTCAGAACACCGTAAGGCATAGCTCCTTGTAGTACACCTGATCCAATGCATAACTCTCAAAATAATTTCAAGTAGGTAAGCCAATGTGATGTTAATCACAGCATGACATTCAGTATTCCTACTCGCATATCCAGGTGAATTGATTTTGTATGGGAAACATTTCTGTAAAGCTTTTAGCTCTTACCAAATGATAGGTCTACTGTTAATATTTAGTCTACAGGTAAAATATTACCTATTGTTCCTTCTCAGTTTTTTTGTTTGTTTAGGCTTTATACTGTTGAAAACATTGTTGTGAGGAATCATGGTTTATTCCTGTTTTATCTTCAACAGTCCTTCCCTCTGTTTTGAGATAACACTAAGATTTATTGCACTATGGTCAAATGGATTTTCAATACTGTCCTGCTAAATTAAGAAAATAAATCCTGTTTTGTTTAGAGTATCTCTTGCTTTCACTATTCTCAGATCATGAGATTGCATAGGATTTAATATAATTTCTTCGTCTTAGTCCATATAACGAATTTAAATAAGATTAGGGATTATTGATCAGCATAGGTCATGATGGAAGGGAGGGGTATTGTGAATGATGGGCATCGTTAATGATATATCAGAATACAGTTCCAGATCCTCCCAGTCTGTTGTCTTTGGTCTCACTTTGTATCACATAATGGATAGTTTCACAACATGTACAGATCATGAATTTAGTGTCTTCATAGGAGTCAGAGGAAGAGCAGCTTGCTGTTTGTAAACTTTTTATATAGTGGCATGCCTTGCCATCAGAAAGTAAGAGCAGCTGATTTGATATTTTTTATTTAAATAAGAGAAAACTAATATTGAAAATGTCTGGTAAAACTACTGGAGATTGCTGATACCTGATTTCCCAGTGCTTCCAAAAAGGTACAATGAATCATTTTATACAGAACTTATATTTTTTCAAAGAAGTATAGTTTCTTGAAGAAAGCCTGGAATCAACTCAAGCCTAACAGTTTTAGTATGGTTAAAAGTATTTTGGATTGACAGAAACAAAAGTCTAAGTTTCTTCAAAGGATTATATATACCATATGTCATCCTAACATATTTTTAAAGTATTCTTAAAGTTCTTTCCACAGAACCTCTCCATTCCCACCTGTTGACTGATCTTTCAAAAAACAAAAATACATTAATCAAAAGCTACTAATTAGTAGACACTTATCAAGTTTATTTTCTTCAAGATGTTTTTGCTGATTCCTCAAAGCAGGGAAGCAGTTTTAACTTTTTTTCATATAAGACAATTAGTGACTGACAGACACATTTCAGCCCATAGGATGTTTTGGTGTGGCAAATTTTAAAGCCTTTCTCTTACATCTGCCTATGTCCTGTTATATATGCCCAGATCCTAACATTTGTTCTGGAAGCTGCTGTTAGACCTATCCGATTCCATAGAGATGCAACTTGTTTTCAGAAATGCCTCTTGTAACAAATAACAAAAGAAAAGTTCATTTGACTTCTTGCATTTATACCTTATATAAAATACTAGCATGCTTCCCAACTGAAAGAAAAAAATATTTGCTTTTTGGCAGACTTTTATGCTCAGTATTCTTTTATCATATGTATACAAAGAACATAATTTCTGCAAAATTTCACAATAGTATTTACAGAGTACATTAATCTATCTTTGTATCTGTTTAGATTTATTTCCTGCAAATAAAGAAACTGAATAGGGAAGACTGGAAAACAGCTACGTATTTTATCATTCTGTACAAACTTATTATGTCAGATTTATTGGTCAAGTACATTTAGAGAATCCATGTTGTCTTTATTATAATTTAATAACAGAATGCAGTGAAAATAAGGCATTGGAGAAGATACACAGAATTCTTTGTGGAATTACAATGTGTATCAAGTAGTATTTTCCTTCTAACAAAGGCATGTGCCATAGCACATAGTGGCAGTGTTCTCACACCGCCAACAGGTATGGTACTTTGGATGTTTGCTTACTTTGGATAGCGATTCTAAAACCACTATGACACTTCACTAATTCTAACATTCCCACCTATTATTCTGCAATAATTGACTCCTTTGTTTTCTTCTAATGTTAACCTGTAATGAATTTACTGTTTTGAACAGTATTAGCTGCATTTCCCACATAGATTACTCTGCAGGTATTGCATTCCTTTGTATATGCAATATTTTAGGTTTCTAAAAACTTTATGCATACATGATGAGTCACAGCTGTGTGCCAGAGTAAGTGAACAGAAGGGATCTGGGATATCAAAAAAAGAGTATATTTTGTTTACAAGATTATTTGCAAATATGTATGTGTTCCATTTGTCTGGCCTGTGTTCAGAGAGGATGAAAATAATCTATAGTATGGGTATTTTTGTTGTTGTTTGACTGTGAAGTATTCTGGGCAGTTTTCCTGTTTGGGAAGTGGAGCTGAGGCTGATTTGGGGGTTTAATTGAAGTAACAGTATTTTGGGTCTAATTATCCTGAAATTTGTATCACTTGTGTGTAGTGCATCTCCCTTGACTTCACTACAGTCACTCCATATTTCAGCTGGTGAGATGAAGAGAGAAGAATCATTCACTGTTTATTACATGAAAAGTAATATGAAAATATCATTTATTTAAAATTTAATTTTTATTTGGTTTTACTAGAGAATGAAAATATATGGTATTGGTATTACTTCAAAGGAAATCTGCAACAGTATTGATTATTATTGTTACACTAAAACAGTATCCTGAAAAAAAGTACCCCTTAAAAATGCATAGTTGCTGAAATATGAGCAGAGCAGTCTGTTTACCTAGGCTTTTCATATATACTTTCCTCATGTTACTATTCCTTTTCATTTGCTATGGATTGATTTGGTCAGAATTGCATCCCCTGTTCTCAGAGTTCCATGAAGGCATTGATTTAGTTATTTTAGTGAGTAATTCTGTGTTTACAGATTAAGACCACAGACCTTTGGCAGTTTCTTGTCATTTCAAAAGCCCCAGCACAGGGGCACACAATGATAGTTGGCACTGACACAGCAGCAGTATGTAGCCATGTTGAAATCTAACTGACAAGCCTCTTAAGGCATACTGAAATATAAGCAAAGTTACACAGTCCCTATATTTGGGGGGGGTTGTTTAGTTCTTCCTTTGTAAAGGCAGGGTCACCTGACACTTGAGCCTACTTTATATACAGACAAATTTATAGGTGTAAAAACGTGGCTTTTAAAATCTGTTTGAGGGTTTATTTTTTATTTGCACAATGCAAATCCTGACACACAGATAATCCCCTAGAAACATCATAGGTCTATTTCCATATAATCATGCTTTTCTTTCCTTCCCTGAATTTGTAGCTGATAATAAAACCATGCAAGAAATTTTTAGCTCAGTTGAAATGCTTTTTCTACTAATTGTCTGGAAAAAAATGGTTTAGAGCTAATAATATAGGTTTTTGGCCAACTCTCAGAACATTCATCCCAACAGGATATTGCATTTTAAAGAGGTTTGTGTTTATTACTGTATTTTGTAGTGAATCATAATACTGTCCCTCTACTACCAAATCCGCAGTTGGAGTCTGTAGTCCAAGGACAAAATCAGAGTGTTAAAACCCTTCCATAAATTGCAAAATGTAATGAACACATACAACAGGACTGACAGTTTTAAATTCTTGTAAACTTTGTGATCTCTTACATGATGTAAAGAAAGAATTAGTAAACTGTTGTACCTGACACCTAAGAAGTTTCTTCTTCAATGTAATATTATTACAATATTGGTTGAATATCTGAAAGTCATAAAAACCGTAACTAAACTAAATAGAATTTCTTTTAGTTAAAATACATATAAGTTAATCAGGTATCACTTCCAACAAAGATGCTGGCTATATTGCACCAGTGTAAGACTATAGTTGCATGGTATAAATGCATGATATACCTTGGGAAATGAACCCCCAAAATCCATTTCATGATTTAACTATAGTAGCAAAAGTAGGAAAATGTATCACTGAACAATAAGGAAATGTATCAGAAAGAAAAAACAAGTCTTCAAATAACAGTAAGATGTCATCCATATATTTATGGAAACTTTAGGGAAATGGAAAGAGGCAACACCTACTTCCCTATGAAGAACAGAAAATTAATTGAAGCTATTCTGACTTTTTTTTTTTACCCGTTAACATGGAGACATGAAACACACAGTGTTCAATCTCACTCTCAGCGTGGAATTAAATGACAAGTAAATCCAAACCTAAGAGAAGATAGTATACATGGCAAGACAAGGCCCTTATCAATTCTAAGTGGTGGCTTATGATTTGTGCAGTGTATCAATTACATTTGAAACAGCAATGCATGATGTGTCTTTGTTTTTTATAGCCAGATGACATCTTGATATATCTGAAAATCTTAAATAAGAAGTGCTATGTTCACAGTTCTAAGAGGAAGGCTGACACTGAAACTGAACATAAAGATACATGATGTATCCACTCATATACTCCTATCCTAACAGAACAGGCTCATTTCTGGTTTCATCAATACTGCAAAACTACAGTACATATTATAGGGCAAGTGAACTTGAGAGGGTTATGGCTTATAATAAAAAATTAGAATAAGTCATTGTACAACTCCCAAAGGAGTTACAAAATTTTCTATTAATGTGGAGGAAAAATAATGGTAGGAAAAGGTATTCCTCTTCTCTACAGTGTCTTTTCCAGTTCAGGACTCCTGAGGGGAGTAGCTGGCCAGGTGGTTAGAAGAAATGTGCTGCTGTAATTTCATAATTATACACAAGCTAGGGTATAAGTAAGGTAATGCCAATGCCTTATCCAGATGGCCTTGTTGGGGGCTAATTGCAAATTCTTCTCTGAGCACAAGAACAAGGAAGTGCTTGCTTAAGGGAAAGAACATGCTAAGGAACAGATGGCTGCTTCTGTTCTTCCAGTAATTTGCAAACATACAAACATCCCTGGTCATCCTCTGGAACAGTAGAGGTGTGCTTAGCAGGAAAGAGTTCCAGAACAACTAAGAGTTTTCAGAAGGGAAGACCCTGCTATCAAGATAGCAAGTAATTAGAAAAATCACTTGGTAAATGGAGCCAAATTGGAATGTAGTATCTCCTCACAGCTTTCACATTAAAGCTTTCTGGTCACAGTTGGGAGAGTTTTGAACTTAAAAATGAAAAATTACGAAGAGAGAAACTATCACAAATAAGGGAATTAACTGCCATTTGTACTAAATACCCAAGAACTTTATCTTTCAATCATTATTTCTCTTTTGTCATTATTTTAGAACTGGTAGGCATTTGGGGATTGTGAAAACCTTAATTAAACTAAATAAAATATCTTGCGTAAACCGTAAACAATGATGAATAAAATTGGTGCAGGAATGGTAATGTTTGCTTTGCAGAAAAGTTAGAAAATATTTAAATGTCAGTAAAACTTGGAAGAACCAGTGGAAGCTGTTGCTATTTTCCTGTTGAGGCTTTTCCTTGCAATAGTGACTGGGATTTAGCATATACTGGTAGCTATGAGCTATTTAACAAAATGGCATGAATCTTTTCTTTCTGTTTCAAATGTGTTCTTTAGAGATCCGCAACTTAAGATCTTCTAAAGAAAGCAGGTAAAGCTAAAGTATTTGAAGAAGGGGTAGTGGGGAAGAAAGGTAGTTGAATCTGTTGGATATAAACATTGTTTTTTCCTTAAGGTTACGATACAAACAAATTGAAACTGTTCTGAAATAATGACAGTCTACAAAACACATCGAAGGAAATACCATTGCCCAAGACAATCATAGTCAAAGCAATTCAGGAATTCAAACTATGTTTGAATAAATGTCTAATGGAAGGCAGAGGGAAAGCAGAAGAATTTTGCAGAAGAAAATACAGATGATACAAAAAGCAAGGCAGCCTGGATAAATATACAGATACTTTTTTTCTTGTAAAAAAGCCTAGACTGAGTGCTATTTGAAAGTTCCTTCCTGTCTAGCAGTTAGGCAGTCCTGATTGAGTGCTGGATAAGAAAGAATTGATTTAAAAGGAAAAAACTATTATATGATCATCTTCTGTTCAAAGAAAGAAGACTCCTACAATAATACACAGGATCAGGTGGCTGTGGATCTAAATGGGGAAAGATGATAATTTCAGAAGTTACAAAAAGGTAATTACTTTCATCTAAAAATAAAAAAGAAGAAACTAACTAGCTGTTGGAGAGAAGTAAATAGACTTAGTCCAATTCACTCCATATATCTCTCAAATAAAGAAATTAACCTCACTGAGGTAGGATTAAACTGGGATAAAACACTACCTGTGTTGTCCTGTTTCTAGCCTTGGCATGTCCCAGAAGGGACAAGGTAACCAATAGGAGGTTGACTAGACAGAATTGTTTTGCCTTTCCAAACCCTTTCTTTCCAATCCTAGGATCCCAAAGTTTTCCTAGAAAATGTTGGGAATTCTAAAATGTCAAAATTAGAAAGGGTGACATAGAATGGTAAATCCCATTGTGAATTCATTAGAAGCATTCTTGAGTCACTTAGAAGCTTAACTTATGCTAGAAGCAAACTCATCTTCCCATCACCAGAGTGTTATGTTACATTAGTCTAAAACCACTGCAGGAATTCCTCACCAGTTACATGGTAAACAAAACAGGAAGAAGGTCAGGATAACTAGAAGCAGCTGTATCAATATAGCACCTATCATATGGATATATACATGCACATGACGTCTATTTCTGTCCATCCTATCAAAATTCTTTCAGTGTCCTGCATGGATAGGAGGAATAGGAAGTGCAAAAAGGTGGAAAACTAACATAGCATGTTATGTATATACGTATGCTTTATGTCACTGCAGTAAAGGGAAATTGAAAGGGATGATAAAAGAAGGTTTTATGTTAGAGGAACCTTGAATCTCTACTATGAAATGAGCATAGAGAAGGCTGAGAAGCATGGATGTTATGAAGTGGAGACCTGAAGAAATCTTGTGTGATTTTGGATAGGAAAATACGTATTTTTATGGTGAGGGCAAAAAAAATGTATTAAGCCTGAAGCAAGCTTTCTTCTAGTCTTTTTAAGCAGATTCATCCTCAAATCAGGAGGAAAAATTATCCTAGCAAACAAAATTTGTAAACTACCAAATGAATTCCTCACTATTTTAAAGAAAACGTCTTCTAATTGTTTATACTTACAGATTGCACATGACAACGTAAAACAGGTAGAGGAGGCAGTAGTCAATGTTTGATACCTCTTTTTCAGAGACAGGAAAATAAACCTAACAAAGCGGTACTGCAGCATACTCTCCCTTGATGATTTCCTGCAGAGTGTCACTACTGCCTTACAGAAAATTCTGCAGATGATAAGTGAATCTGGCACTATGAATAAGAATTACATGGGGATCTTTAGTCTTGGCTATTGTATAGGGTGACAATGAAAGCATTATGAATATTTTATCATGTATGATCTCTGACTGAAAAAGAATTGTAGTGTTACTAAGGCTTACTGTGGACTAGACTAGACAAAGCAGATTTAATTAGGAGTAGTACTTTAACAGAGTACTGAACATTTGTCTTTGAAAATTGATCCCTGCAACTTTTTAGGTGTGCACTGATAGAGCAAGTCATGTCTGTAGGAGTACATGGTAAGTTAAGCATTGTTATGTAGTAGTTACATATAGGTGCCAATGACAGACTGGGGTAAACCACTCTTTAATACTATGTATCAAAACTGTTTTATATTCCTAGATCAGGAACAATACAGATTTGTTAATCCTAGTAAGTACAGTCTGACACCAAGCTATGATTATACTAAGGAGATTGCCTGAGCTGAGAAGTTTGATTAAATTTTCTGACAGGATGATTAGATTTTGAGCCAGGGGATATCCACGCAAAGGAACAGGACAACAGGTACTTTTGCTAGCACTTACAAACTAAAAAGAACCTAAAGAAAGATATATAGAAAACTCTTCGAAGACCAGAGGAAAAGGTTACCGAGTTCAAGGGTCAGAAAGTGTGGGGCATTCATCATTTAACAGAAGTGCTAGAAGATACAGATAAAGGCTGCTCCAGTATGTCTGGCCAAGGTATTAAAGGTTATTCCACAAGAAGGAAGGGGGCAGAATAAAAGTGGAGAAATATATGTAGAGTGAGTTATTGCTTGTGACTAGCTATACATGTCTTCTAATAAGCTGAAGAACAGGAAAATTATATTTAGAAATCATAAAATGTGCATGTGATAGATGCTATATTTATCACTTCTTGTAAGAGAATTACGAGTCCAGAGGAAAGTTCTAGAAAAAGGTATGTTCAGGAGGATAGATATATGGGGCAGTCAATATTGGTCCTGTGCCTGGTAGGAAAGCAACACAAATCGACATTTCTGGGAAGGAGTAATAAGGACAGATTGGCAAAAGAAATGCTACTGCAGCTGATGCAGGCCAAGAGAAACTTAAAGTCACAATGGGCCAACATATTAAAATCTACACGTTACATAGATAGCATCCGGCCAGGGCAGCACTGCCAGGGTTGTGGTAAAAGTACTCAAGATAAATAGTATCATGGAATATACCTCTTTTCATAAACCTCCATCTAATCATTGAAGTAAGCAGGTAGCTTGTTTTTTCTTTTTAAAGGAAAGCTTGCTATGTTTCAGTTGCTCAGCAAACAATTGTTAACACTCCACTTCCACCACCTCAAAGGTGAACAAAGCTTTATGCTACATAAACCTCTTGATGTAAGAGTTATGAGAGCTCTCACTGTGTTTCTCTGTGTAGTATTTTGGAAGGGCAGGCATTTTTAAGAGGGCAAACATGCCATAAAAGGAGTATAAGAATAAATCTTTAGTGCCTTTGGCTGTGCCAGAAAATTAAGATTTCCTGAGTACAAATTAAGATAGTTCTCAACTTAGTTCTAAGAAGCAAATTAGCAGCATATAGTACCTAAACTTGCTTTGGTTGGTGGAGTATTTTTGAAGCATTATACAGTATTCCAGACAAACTGCATATTTCTGGAGTTTAGGAAAAAAACAAACAACCTAGTTTAAAAAGGTTTTCTTGTTAAAATCATATTCATTTTAAAATCTCAGTTCTTGAAAATATATCCAAAGTAGCATGAACATCCATACTTTAACTGTAAATATCCGTATGTTTTATCCTTAGAGTCAGTTATATATATGGTAGCCAAGGCCAGCTTTTTTATTCCTGGTAATGTATTTCAATTGATTTCAATGCTTACTCATTGTTTTCAAGTGGGGTGGTTTTTGGGGGGTTGTGTTCTTTCAGGCCTTTAGATTATTTGTTTAGCTTAAGAGCAAAAGGAGCATTTCAAGTACATATTCAACATAGCTGAAATGTTGCATAGTTTTACACAAAAAGTGGTCCAGGACTTTAGCTGTCCTCATTTGAAACCTTTAAGCTTAGTATCAGCCTTCTGCGTCTAGGCAATAAGTAACTTAACCCTGCATTGACCTTCAAGGAGAGGCTGAAGGAACTGGACTTGTTTGGCTGGCAAAGAGAAGGCTAAAGGGTGATCTAGTAACAGCCTACAATTACTTGAAGCATAGTTACAAAGATGATGACACTAAACTGTTCCCAGCAGTACCAGATGAAAGAATGAGCAGCAATGAACACTAATTGCAGCTTGAGAGTCCAGAATGGATGTCAGGAAAAAAATGTTCACTGGAAGACTAGCACAGCACTGCAACAATTTGCCTAGAGATTCTGTCAAATCTCCATCCACAGAGGTGTTCCTTACTCAACTAGATAAAGCCATAGCTGGCCTGATTTACTGCTGGCAGTAGTCCAGCTTCAGCTGGGACTATAGAGTAAGTGACCTTCAGACATCACGTCCAGCCTACATTTCTATAATTCCATGAATTGTAAAAACATATTTATAGTTGAATCCATAAATGAGAAGTCAATTTTAGGCATGCTGTTCTGAGCAGATCTCAAACTTTTCATCCCAAAGATGCGAATTCAAGCATAAGGGCTATCCTTTTGATGGAAGGAGTTATACTACACTGTCACTATTCTGTTGGTGAGGCAGGATGAAAAGGAAGTAGTCAAAGAACAGAGTTGTGGCCTTTGTGAAATACCCATTTTTAATTGTTTTCTGTTCTTTCAAGCTCTCTGGACCTTAGAGTAGGCCCATAGCTATTAAAATACTGCAAAAATCTGCATAAGAACTCCATGAGAATATGCAAGTAGAAAGAAAATTGTTTATTCACTGTTGCAGACTATTGACTAACCTACCTCTTGTACAGTTTACGCATAACCCAAGCTTTGGCTGACAGATTATGTGTAAAGAAACAATGCTTTTTTCATTGTACCTTCTTTGAAATGTGCATTTTTCCAATACATCAGCAGGGCAGGGAAGGGTATTAACAGGGTCAATATTGGTTCCTGTCACCTAGACATTTGTTTGCCATAATTGAAGTGAAACAATATATTACATACATAAGAGAAAATTAATTTTTTTTAAAAAGAATTCCATTACTTTTTGCCACCAATAGGCCACTAAAATGCACTAGTAAGCCTAATAATTTTGTGTAACAAAGTAATGGCAGGGGGACAGATTGCAAAATCTGGTGACTGTGAATGCTCTTTCTCTGGATAAAACACATTTGAAATCTGAACCATCAGTGACAAGAGTCCAACCTGATATAAACTATGATATCAGGAAAAGAGGACTTCTCAAGTAAGTAGGTTTTGATTTCAACACAATCAAGCCCAGCTTTAAAATAGGACTCTCTGGATATTTATGAAAACTAATAGGTATAAAGTAAGATAAAGGATCATTTGTAACAGTAGAATTAGAAAACATAGAGAAAACCAGCAAGAATTATCACAAGTATGGAATGACTATCATATGAAAAAAAAAAAAATTAAACAAACTGGTTCTCTTCAGCCTGGAAAAAAAAATAGCTGAGAGAGACACAGTAGAACTCATAAAATCATGAATGGTAGGGAAAAGGTGAATAGTGAATGATTTTTGCACCATTTCTTACAATGCAAGAAGAAAGAAACATCAAATTCACTTATCTGACAGCAGAGAAGTATTCCTTCCATGCAGTATATAATTAAATGTAAAACTCTGTCAAGAGGTGTTAGAGAATAATAATAATAGTAAAAGTCATAAAAGTGTGATTGGGTTCAAAGAGCATTTAAATTAAGAGGGCACTTAAACAGAAAGATACTGATGCAATCAGTTATCTGGTAGAGTATATTGTAGGAAATATCATTGTATCCTTGATCTGTTCCCATATTCTTTCCTAAATATCCACTCTTGCCCACAGTTGGACACAGACTACTGCAGATATTTGCTATGACCTAGTACAACTGTTTGCTATGTTAAGGCTGTCAGAACAGCTAATCCTTTTTTTGAAATCAGCTGTTTCATTCCCTGTTGGTAAAAACTTCTCCTTTACATAACCCATGTAAAATTGCTGCAGTTCCTAGACAATTTTGCCTTTCCCATTAGTCTTGTCCAATTTAAAAAAAAAAAAAAAGATTTTGTTTTACAAACTTCACCATCATTTGAAGCAGTGAATGTTTTTCACCAAAAAGGTAGACCAAGGGTCTTGGAACTGGAAGTACTGACCTCTAGTAATTTGTATTTTCTGACACTGGAGTATATGAATGACAGGAGTATAAATGATATTTTCTTGTAGACCCAGGAAAAAAAAAAGGGGGGGGGGGCAGAAAGAAAACTGCCCACATTGATGCTGAACCAGTTTTTGCCATAAGTTGGCAGGTAGTTTCATTCTTCAGTAGTATATGAATAATAAAATCAGCCTATTATACAATGGAAAGGTAAATACCACTTTATACTGAGAAATTCACCGCCCCCCGACCTGTAGGCCCCTAAGCAGCCATCAGCAAAGAGTGCGTCAAAGCTCCCCTCCCAAAAAATAAAA
>JANZLQ010000092.1:4946378-4968278 GCA_026212715.1 Elanus axillaris | reverse complement strand
ACGGGGGGGGGGAGGAAATATTAACTTTGATGTGGAATTTGTTCAGCCTTTTGGGGGCTCATTTCTTCCACTTTGTGCAGACACTGAGAATGATCCACATACTTTTTCATCACATACTTTTTGTCTTTTTTCTCTTCTCTACTGTTCCAATGCTAGGCTCTCCTGGTATCTCGGCCTCCACTTTAAGCAATTACCATACATGGGTGGGTGCTCACTCAGCAGAAAGTTTGCTACACCACCATCTGGGTTATCAGGCCTTGCCCCTTCTTTTGACACTATTTCATTATATGCTTTACCAAATTCAACTCAATTGAACAACTAAGTAATCTACACATCATCAATTTTTTTTTCACCTGGCAAAAGGGAGAGATTCACTATTGCCATCTGTCCAAACATATTTTGAGTCTGTAAAATAGGTGGAAAGACTCCATCAGTTAAAGGGAAAGGTTGAATAAGTCCATTTTGGTTTACAATTACACTGATGTAAATTTGGAATATTTCTAGTGATGTTACTGGAGCACTGCAAAATTGAAACTGTCAGAACATGGCTCTGTATTGCACCAACAAACTGCATTATGGAATCTTAAGAATCACACTATTTTCTCCAAGAGAGAAAAGTACATTTTTTCACTTCCAGTCATCATAATGTATACTAAAAGCATATTAGAAAGAAAAATAAAATTCATAGAGCATTAATAATAAAGAATTCTATCATAACAACAGTTTCTGCAAGAAATGCAAATATATTTTTAAATTAGCTTTTTATAGACAATTCAAAACACTATACACACACCATTTATCCATAGAAAATTTCCTGTTAAAAGTCCTCATAACAGAAATGTAAGTTTACAGTCATGTTAAAACTCAACTACCTAGCAGCTGAGTGAGCTGTTGGCAGCTGTTCAACAACTTTCATCTTTCAATCCTAGTTAGCACAAAAAACTGCAGTAGTTTTCTGCTTTTAACACTGACTTAACATTAAACACTGAATCAAGGTCAAGATTCATCTTCAGTGTTGTCAAATTTTTCATCACAGAGTATGAAATGAACTTCCCAGAAACTAGTGACCATCACCAAATATAAATATACAGAAATACACAACATGCCATGAAGAGAGAATGAAATAAAATTAAGCATATGTGGCATATATCACTGATATTTCTAAAAATTTACAATTTCAGTAAGAACCTATTTACAGGAGCTTCCTCTAGAATGTAACACAGAAGGATCTAAACTGGAAGAACATCAAAATTGCAAATTTCAATGCTCAATTGTCACATGCTGAAATCATAGTTGCCTCATGTAACTCATGTAAATCTCATATTACATGAACACAGTTTTTCCTTCATTGAACCCTGTCTCATTCATCTTGCATGATGGACAGTGTCATGCATTAGTCAATATTTTCCTTTATTGTCACAACTCAATTTATATGGTCATGCTTTACTGTAAACTTACTATTTATGAAGTGCTCAAAAGACAGAATTACTAGTTCCTTCTCAAGCTTATAATTATTGTATCTGAACATTTCATTGGGTACATTTGTTTCCACAGCATGTTCTCAGATCAAGAGGTACTGTGAAAAGCAACTTATAAATAGGGAATGATACAATCTATACAATAAGAAATTATAGTTAGAAGGAACCCAGTAATTCTAGACACCCAATCTGATTTTCTAGAACCTAATTTTTCAGCACATGTATTTATTTATTTGCTCTAAGTTTAATAGGTTTTTTCAAGCTATCTTTGATATCTTGTATAGCTCCGAGTAATCAGACCTACTATAAATCAAATCACGGGATCTCAAATTAGGTCCCTTTGAGAAAAGTAAGGAAGAATGTGAGATTACCTATGAATGTTTTCACTTAAGAAACTGATTTGTAACCAAAGAGGAACCTGGACATATGCCAGGATCTAGTACAGTTATTCAGAGTAGCATTCAGCTGATTTAGCCATATGAACTTTCTCTGTTCCCCTATAATCCTATGTTCCACTCATTTCACATTTTCCTCCATCTGCAACAGATGATGGCAGTGTTCCTACAATTGACAGTCTTATTTATCACATAAGCCCTCATTAATCATAGAAAAACCATTATATTCATCAAATGAGGCAGAAAATCCATGGGAAAAAACATCATCACTATAAAGCCTGAATCAAAATATACAGAAGCAAGACATTCAAAATAACGTTACACCAACAATATTCTCCCATTTACCAGATCGCTTAAACCCTGCTCTACCTCATCCTCCACCCACATTACTTCACAATCTAAATTTACTCCCAACCTTCTCACTCTTCCAGTTCTGTTTCCTCCAATTTTATCATTTGTTATATATATGAATTTTATGTAGTCTGATTTTTTTTTTCCTAAACTATGGAATTTCTTTGCCATCTAATAATTCCAACTGGAATTGATAACTAAGATCAGGAGGGATGTCAGATGCCCCAAGAGTAATTGAGTTACACACAGTGAGGGCCTGTTCAGTGTCTCACAGGTCTCTCCTGCTCTCAGGAGATAATAAAATCTCTGTTAGCTTATTTCAAAAAAATTATCCTGTTGCTTGGATTGTTACTTGTGGGATCACAAGAGGAATTATGGTCACATAATAGGGAGTGCTGGTAGAGTAATGACAATTTGGGTAGCAAACAGAATAGAGGAACGGGGAGAAAAAGGAAGCTGTTTGAGCATCAGATCTTTTCTGTTATTACAGAATTACAAGTCATACTAACTTTTTTTTTAAAGCTTACTCAATGCTAATAACAATGCAGTAATCCTAGCAGTCTGCCTGCTGTCTTTTCCAACAAATTAACTGCTGTCTATGTAAAACAACTGCTGTCTGGTTGGTGAGCTCTTTATTAACAGATCTTGAATTGAATTGAGAAGACTCTGAGAATCAGTTATACCAGAGAAAAAGAAGGGGAAAAACTAACAAAGTTACTAGCTTTTGCAGTCTTGAAGGGACTTAATTTATTTGCATGGCTGCTTATCACTTGTCCATTTCTTTGCTTTCTTTAAGAAATGTAGAATGATTTTCTATTCAATCTATTAAAAGGGAGAAGGTGGGTTTTTTTTATTTTGGTTTGTTCACTGCTTCGCTTTTCAACTTGGTGTTTATAAATTAGGTCAGAAATACTATAATTAGTTTTGTACCTGATTATAACAGAGAATAATTTTGGTCCAATGAGTCCTGAACTTAGCCTAAGCACAGAGTGAGAACTCAAGAGGCCTTCTCCTCCAACCTCTGTTTTCCATTGCATTCATTCCAAGTTCTTATTCAGGTTTCCATGGAAATAGCAGAGAAATGTGCTTATATTCTTGGCATTAAAACATTCATAAAAAGAGATAAGGAGATGGTTTATATGGCAGATGCTGTATCGCTGAAGCAGACAGTCAAAAACTAAGCTCCTTGTATGTAAATGATTATATGCATAAGTGAAGGTATTCTGGGGAGAATAGGCCCAGATGTATTCTTCTCAGGGAGAGGAGGAGGAATAGGTAGTGTAAATCTGACCTGCAGAGAAAGCAGGAATTTCTATCTGGAATGCAAGATTTCCCAGAACAATGCAAAATAAAATGTTGCTAAGATTATACCATTAGAAGTTGAAATCTTTCTCAAGGGAACAGAAGATGATTTAAACTTACTACAGAGGCACATGTTGTACTAATGGTCCTATATTATAACCAAAATTACTCCTGTAATAATTGGTATGTTTCTTGAAACAGAAATTCTTGGGTTGCTGTCAACAGCCAATATATTAAAATCTTTAAACGCAATATAAAATCTATGTTCTTCATAGACAAAATAATTCTATAAACCTGATGTTCGAGCAGACCCATGAAAATCACATTAACAGCATTTCAGATTTTCCAATTTAAAATGGGCAAGTAACAATTAATTGAATTTATTTAAAAATAGACAGAAGAGACATTGATCAAAAAAGTACATCTAGTTGTCCTAGTAGTTGTACTACACGTGCTAGAAGACCAGTGAAATATATACTGAATGTAAGACTGATTCCTCTCTGAAATCTAAACACATTAACTACTCATCATAGATGCAAGCCCACATTTACACATCAGGACCAAAGCTAAACTGTGAGCCAAGCCAGAAGGTTCTTTACTATCTCTGAATGCAGAATCATGCACTCACCTTTCTTCACTACGGCTATAGTAGGTTGGATGAGTCTGCCATTCATCCTGTATGCCCTTACAGTGGCATTACAGACGTAACATGAAAAGTCTGCATTAAGCCTTTCCTGGGTGATTTCCTGCATTGTCTGCCACCAGGCTAGATGAGATTTAAGATGAGACTAAAGACATTTCAGTCTGCTTACTGGCAAGGGCTCTTAAATATGGTATAGACTGTCATTATCATCACCTCTTGGCAGTCCTGCCTCCCCAGCACCTAATGGAATCTTGAGAAATATTCCAAGACATCATCTATTCTCTTAGAAATGGAAAAATATATACTACAATTTTCAGCCTCAAGTCTTGCTGTAATGTTGCATGTGTGCGAATAATTGTTGAAATGTGCAGGTATTGCAAATATAACTGTATGGCACTTAGTAAAATTGTCTGGCATTTTTTATAATTACAATAACCTGTATCACCAAATGCCGTTAAAAATCCTTGATGAATACAGTATTAACAGTAAAGAAAGATTAGCACATAAATCCATGCAATGTCAGTCCTGTCAGCACACCTACTTCAGAATTCCCTGTGATCAGAATTGTATTTTGAAATTTAAACTGCTTCCATATCTAGCATATATATATACAGACACACAAATAAAAATGTATTTTGTTATGTACTGAAATGGAACTTAAGCAGTGACTAGTTTGACAGTGGATAGGAAAAATGGAAGAGAAGAAAAAAAAAGGGGGATAAACATATTGGAATGAGCCCAGTTTAGAATAATGCAAGCAGAACACAGCAGAGCATACAAAGAATCACACCTCTTTTTTCACACAAAGAAAATATTTGAAAGTCTCCATCCTGATTTGAAAAAAACGTTCTTGATTACTTTGTCTTTATTAGATATTTGCTATTAGGAATCAATATGACAGTCACCTGATCCAGTGAACAAATGATGAAGTTTTGTATCTTGTTTCTGACCTAGGGTTTTTTTCAAACCAATTTTAATTTGCATGCTAGTCTTTCTACTATTCATGAGGAAACTGTTAGCAGTACTAGCTTCCCACTTCAGTCTCTTGTAGATTATAACTCCTGCAAACCTAAACCTGATCACAGTGCACCAACATTTTATCTGTACTATAGCACGAATGTAATACTACTCAACATAAAATATAGTAGAGAAGCAATATCTATTTTGGCCTCCTAGAACTGCAGTGCTGATATAATAATGATCTGTTCTGTGCAACAGTCAAAAACTGTTGACAAGGAAATTACATTGAATCCCAAGTCTGTCACCATGCCTTCCTTTTTTAATGTTGTCTCATGACAATTTGAAACATGGTGCTTTTTTTATATTTGTATTTGATATAACAGTATTAGGAAACCTCAAATTACACCTATACTTGGCAAATATACATTTGATCTCCTGCTTCTTATACTTTGCAGTTGTTGTGACTATGTGTAGATAAACATATATATATCTGCAGCAGCATAACTTATTTTTATTCCTGTCAAGAGTGTTATGATTAATTGGTATGGTGCATTTATCATGTCTTATAAGTATAAAGCCAGAAATTCCTCACAGAGTTTTCCAAAGATACTCATTTTTTTCTTTTTTTTTTTTAAGACCTCAGATAGGCAGTTCTGAAAATCTGGTTTAAACTAGCAATATTCAGAAACTACAGTTTATGTCACTAACTTTTACCATGTACATTATTTAAATAATTCTTCTTGTTCAGAAAGTAAAGGAAATGCCTTGGGCACATGCCATAATTTATCTAGGTATCATGGTAGACTCCACAGTAAAGGTTTATAATATGTGTCTATTTTATGCTACTGAGCTTTGAAAGCTTCTAGAAAAGCACTAACACTCCTTGTGACCCTTGATACCAGAGAAATGGTTACAGGAAAGCTTATAATAAATCTCTCTCTAGAAGTGGCAGTGGTACAAGAACATCCCTGCATATTTCATTTAAAAACAAAAAAAGTTCCTGATTTTTCTCATCTTGTACCTTGGGAAAGACCAGTCAATTCATGGGATGAGCACTGATTTGATCTAGATTTGAAATACACTAATACACTTTAGGGTAGCAATTTTGCAATCTTTGTTTAGTTAGAACTAAGCTCCAATGCCACCAGCCAGGCTCTGAAGACTGAGATTTTTGTATTGGTTTTTTTGTTTGTTTGGTTTTTAAAGTAAAAAATAAGGGTACATCTAAAAAAATTATTTCACTGAGTGCTCTCTTCACTTACTCACATCAGCATTTTTTTCAATGCATTTTTCTATTTTAAATATTCATGTTTTGAAGGAATTGAATGACTTGAGTACAGAATGGCTTTTGTATTCTCAGAACAAGGTGACATTTCTTTGACGCCCTGTGACCTTTTTGTTTTAAATTTCTTCCTGAGCAGAACAGCAGTGGTAACATTTTAGAAAAGCTGCATCACTCCTTCTAACTCAGGATACCTCCACCTAACTTCTATTTAACTGTCACCTCAAAGAGAACTTATTAAAGGTCTTCATAACTATCATGGATCACTGTGCAGCTGAACTCTGTCTCAGGCTGGATCACTGCATATTTTGGGGAATTTAATGTCTGAATGGGAAAGACCCACTTTGGACACTGAATCCCATGGATTTTATAATTTAGCAGATACTATAAAGAGAAAATTACAGTAATGTCTGTGTTCTAGTATGCTAAGATTATGGTGTCTATTTGTTGGGGGGTTTGTTTTGTTTTTTAAATAGATGCCCTCTTTTTTGCAGTAATATTTAGGAGAGGGGAGGGGCTGGTACATAATAGTTACTGAAGTATACGGGTTGTTTTGTGACCATGTAGTCTGGAAATGTGAACACTCAGTAGCCTACAGTTTCTCTCCTTCCTCTACTAGTAGATGGAAGGTATAATTACAGGGTAGTAATAGCTCCAGTCTTTGTGCAGATTAAAACAGCAAGAGCTGTTTAAACAAGATAAACAGAATGAAGGTGAAAATATAATTTAAGACTCTAGTATTTTTATAAAATGGGATTTTTCAACTCAACTGAGAAAAGACCAAATAATTCCTTTCCTTCATATACTACATTTTATTTTGCTATTAAAATTTATTACACCATTTTATCTCTTAGAAATGCAGAGAGATACATTAACCCAATCTACATCTGAACATCCCTGGAAACAAACATACCCCCTGTATTTCCACATCTCGTTCATAAACTAGTATTTAAATTTACTATTTAATTAAATTTTGTTAGATATATTCTGCGTTTTCCTCACTTTTTTCTTTTTTATTTTTTGATATTGTATTCATTTTATATCTTTGGAGATTAAATCTATCACCGAAACATGTGGAAATACAGGTACATGACATTCAACTTCTCAATGCAGTTGTCTTCTAGCTACAATCAGAGCTGCTCCATATCAAGGACACACGGCTTTGACTCAACATCATTGTCATAATATGATAATAATTAATCTTGTATTGCAAGGGTACTGGAAAAAATTCTGTGGATGTATATTCCATATGAGGCTAGCTGCTGACCAATGACAAATTATAAAGCTACGGTATTAGGCTATAGCTCCCTGAGAAGCTGACCTTGCCAGTAAAGCTAGAAAAGGAATTACCCTACTCCTACAGTGCAATGGAATGTCCCCCCAATATGCCATCACACCTGTTTGTGAGGTCACACTGTAAATGCAATCAGTAAAACTGATCCCACAAAAAATAGCTCATTTCAGAGAATGTGAGCGAGCAGCACAGGAAAAAAGAAAGGAGGTTTGGAACTCTAGTTTAGACTTGTTGCCAAAGCTATGGTAACATCAGACTACTTCTGAGCAATGCATGAAACACATCAGTATGTAGTAAAATTAACACAGGATTAAAATCAGGTCTCTGCTATGTTTGTACAGTGCAGTAATAACTGTATTACTTAAATAGCAAAGAGGACATTAAAAAAAAAATCATCTCACCTTTCTTCTCTCGCATCCACACAACCAACACGTTTTCCTCATGCTTCTGAAAACAATATCTGGGGAAGAAACAGCCTGTATTCCCACTCTCCCTTGCACCAATAGAAAGTATCTATTTAAAAACTAAAAGATTATTTCCTGAGATCACCTAACTGGCAGGGACATGCTTCTCTTCCCCTTCCCCTTACCTCCTGTCTTCAGCATCTCTCAAGTCTGTATAATAGGTCCTACTATGATCAGCCAGATTTTGTCTCCTCCTTTAGCATCCACACTCCTTTTGCCAATTCTGTTACAATATTTGACAGGACTTATGGAGTAACTGTATACCTCAGTGCATAGGCAAAAGAAGCAAAGTTAGGACAAGGTGAAAAAATACAGAACTAAACATACTTACAGAATTATCTTTTGTAACTGAAAAAATATTTCACAACTCCAAACTATTTAATTAAACTTTAAAGTCTCACCTGTATAAAGCTTCCAGTTCCTTTCACTTATTGCAAATAGAACATCTGATACAAAAGGCAATTAAAATTTCATTCCTTCAAAGACTCTGATACATTTGAACTCCAAGTACTTTTAATGTTCTAAACCAGCCATAAAACCTTAACATTCTTTAAATCATATAAAATCTAACTGGAAGCAGGAAATATACTGACGTATCTATATTTTTATTCATGACTTTTACTCAGAGTAACTATTTTGGTTATTTCACTCATTACAGAGATTTGAATCCTGAGCATTACTGAAATTATTCTAATAGTATAAACAATCATTTATATCCTAGAAGGTCAGTTTTTCTGATTGAAAAATATAAGCTCCAATCCTTAAAAGATCGTTGCATGGGCAGACTCCACTGTAGTACTTTGACCCTTGAGGAGAATGGAACACAGTATCTAATACAAAGACAATTGTTTAAAATCTATGAAAAACTGACAGTAAATATGGGTAACATTTTAAACCCCGCTATTAGAGTATTTACTATGTAGAGACTTAGTATGTTTTTCATTTTCCATGAACAAAAGTATTTTTAAATATATGTATATAAAAATAAACACTTCAATATGTCAAAATAACTGTATTATCATTTTTAGCAGAAGTCAAGAATGTTGTATTGACTTGCCTGCAGGAAGTTATTCTCAAAAAGACTTACAAATCATAAGGCATATGACCAGTGCATACCAATGAAGACCCATCAAAATGTTTATTAGTCTTCATCTATAAAATCAGCATGGGTTTTGGCATGGCTATCAGTAAATCCTTTTTTGAAAGATATTCAAAAACTGGATAATATACCAGTCTGTTAAACCTATTATCTCAGCTCTGCATGCAACAAATACCCTGAGACATTTTTACGCTACAAGAAGTGTTTCAGTAAATATCTCTTTCAAGAAGATTTTTTTTTATAAGCCGTTCACATCTGGAACTGAGAAAAGCAAGACAGAATAAGGAAGATTAAGCCATTGACGCAAGATGATAGAACAATCAAGAAAGAGCAGCTGAGATGAGAGTTTTATAACCCAGAGAAGGAACATTATAATACAGAGAAGTTTAAGAATTGTTGTTTGTACAGTCAGTACAGATAAGCTATTTTGACAGCATCTTCCTGTGAAGTTTAATAACTAAATTTTCAAAAAATAATACATATCCTTTATATACAAGTCTGTATTATAATGTTGCAATTCAGGCCTCAGCTCTAGGAATTAGGCTCTGTAATGGAAATGTATGACATAAATACCAACACTGAATCAAGAGGATCACATCAATAGGAATATCAAGGATTTAGAGGAAGTATCTTTTATGTGTATAGGTCTGATAAACAAAGAGACAGAACAGCAGTACACAAAACAACTATTGAAGATAAGATACTTTGAGTAAACATGTTAGAAGATTTAGACAGCAACAGCTAGATCTTTCTTTCTGAAAGGCACATTTGTAGGTGTCAGTCATATTACACAGCTGTTTGCAAAGGCTGACTTTTTTTTTTTTTTTAAATTTATCATCTTTGTTTCACCAGAAATTCCACATGCCCTAATCTTAACTGTATGGGGAAGATGACACAGATACCACTTTACCTCTTTATTTTAAAAACACTGGAGGTATTTTGTGTCCAGGATTTATTACCTTGGAAAACACTTTGGTTTCCAGCTTGCATTTTTGGATAATCATGTAATTTCCCTATTGTTCAGAGGAGGATCATCTTCATCATATGGAAACAGTAGAATAAAAAAAGCATTTGTCAAGCTGTTCTAAAATCACCGATCATTTCTTAATGGGCATCACCTAGAATCATTTGTGTAAGGTGAACTGAAAATGCACCTTGCAAAAGCCCTCAGTGGAGAAAGGATTATAACTTCTGTAAAATGTTCAGGTTAAGTTCAACCTGCAACTGTCTGAAATGACACCATTTGTAAAATCCATATTCACAATAGTTTTCAACTAAATCTTTGACTAATCACTCACAGTTACCTTCCAGTGAAGCTAGATGCTGTCAGCTTTGGAGCAAAAAACCCAAAACCATGGGACAATGTTTTCAGCAAAATTACAACTGCCTAAATCCTAAACTCTGACTATTTATGAATCTTTCTGCCTCTAGTGTAAAATGGAAAATTAATTTATGTGACCTAACTTTAAGCTAAAAAATAATAATTTTTAAAAATGGGAGAAAAGTGAAGAAAAAAACCAAGATTCTTTTAAAGCTGTTATGCATGGACAAAGAATTCGGATACCAGGTGATAAACAGGGGAAAAATATTAGCAATCTATATATGCATGACCTACAAGTTCAATACATAACTATTTTGGTGAGCCAAGACTTTATCTTATATCCCATCTTCTCTTTACTGGATAGCTTCACCTTACTTGACATTGCACTGCTGTGTAACTGAGGCACTTTTAGCAGGAACTATTATCAATCTATATCAACTGAAAAAAGTGACATAATGGTCATATTACAGTTTAGGGATTAATTCAGTGTACTGCAGTCATGATAATAATCATATTGATGAAGAAGACTAACTTTTCCCAGTTTGATTGATAAATCAATTTTTTCTTCTTCATTTCTTAGCTGTATGATGCCTCATTTCTCCTGAAATGTCTTTATCTTTGATATACTCTTACATACCTTTTGACACACGAATGATTTTCATTTCTTTATTGTAAGGATTTGATATCATAATGTAAACATGGCAGTGTTTCTGTTCACTTAGTCACTTAAACAAGTGACAATGAACTGAGAATTGTTAAGGTGCATGTGAAATATATCTTGAACTGCTATGATGGATTAATGCATGAAAATTAGAAAAAGTGGCACATAATGCTGGATTTTTACCTCTAGCTAGATTAAAACGTTCTCATAGCATTTTCTTAAGGATAGGGTGAGAAACTCTCTGATGAGGCTTTTACAGTGACTTACAGTTGTCCTTTCCTAACCTGTTTTAGAAAACTAAATTAATTCCTTTTTGCTATGAACTTTATTTTATCTAGAAATCAACCAAGACTGTTACAGGATCTAGAGTAGGAAAATCTCCCAAAGCATTATTTTCTAACATTATTTTATGTTGTTTCTTATGAATAGATGGGCAGCAGAACAGACTGACAATTCACACCATGCTAACTGAAGGCATCATCCTATTTCACTTAATCAGTGAATAAGCAAACTGATATGCTATATTAGGCCTGTTCTAATTTCTTCACAGGCTAATGCTTTTTTAAATGCACTTTAAAAGCATTAAATCATTTGAAAGTAGCTCACAGTTACTATGAAATGGTGTCTGTTGTCCAAAAGAAAAGCAAAAAAAAAAAATACAGGAAAAATAGCAATTGAAATTGGCCGTATACTTAGAAATTCCAGTTTGATTTAAAATCGGGCTTTTTCAGGTTTTTGTGTTGGGTTTTTTTGCCCATTTAAGTTTGCATACAATGAAATCACCACCACCACCCCTCCCCAGTTTCTTTAAATAAAGGTTGGGCATGCCTTATTAGTTAATGATGTTTTAGAAGATATTTGTGGTATCAGATTTATATAAGCTTTGCCTAATGGACTGTACGGAAATTGGTTGTAAATTCTGTTGCATACAAGAAAACTATTCATAAAGCCAGTAAGCTATAATCCATATTGAAAATGTTCAAAGGAAAAGGCTTTTGAAAAGAATATAGGAAGTGAAAAAGAGGGGATTAAGGAAATAATATGCAAATAAAGACTTCTCTATATAGAAATGATACATTGTAAGATTGTGAATTGATTGGCTTGTTTCAGTGTACTTTTCTGTGAAGCTGTTTTCTCTGTTTTCAGAGTAGAGCAATCTTGCATTTAGGTTATCCATTCTCTTTGTAGGTATGTTTATAGCTGATGGCTCCAGTGTTTCCTCTGGAATTATGTGACAGTTCAGTTTCTCCTTCATTTTATCTTATACCGTGCTTCAGCTTAAACCACTATCCTACAAGTTCACACTCTCTTATATTGTACAAGAGCCTTCCTATCTACATTGTGCCTATACATAGAGCAATATGACAAAATGCACATAAAACTGGTTCCTCAATGGGAAAGTCAGCTTTAGGGATCAGAAAGCAAAATATCATCCAGGATCTATTTACCAATAAAGGAAACAATTGAGAATGTGCAGGATTAATAAGGAAAATGAGTACTAATAAAAATTAGCAATTTCCTCACAGCAAATAATGCAAAGAGCACAGAAGTATTAATTGGGAAAGCAAAGTACAAAGAATGAAATCTGGAGCCTGGCTTTGCTCATACTAAAATCATACTAGTAATCATCATACTAGTAATAATATTCTTATTCACCTTGTTATTTGAAAAATATTGTTATTAAAATTAAATAACCATCTACAATCCAATCTGCTGGAATTCTATAGAATTTCCCAGTACTTATTCCCCAGTAAAACAGACTTCCAATATTACAAACATTAAGCCACATATATGATGATATAAATATAATTATTTTCATCATCTAACTGTATATTTTGCAGGACTGTTTACTACACCATTCTTTGTTAATATTTTTTCTAATCCACTTGTAAGAAAAATTACAGTTGATTTTTCTAGCATCTCCTTTGGGAGCCTATGAAGTTCAGTAGTTCTGACAATTTCTCTTATCCTTCTATCAAGCACAAGCTTTTCATTCCTTATCTTTGAACCGTTGTTCTCACATCGTCTGAGATAGTGAATAATTCACTGTGAGAAACATAATATTAAAAAGTGTCAAAAAGAAGCTGCTAATAAATACTAGAATGAAGGAGAAGGCAAGAACAGGAGTAAGAATTACATTTAACTCCATCCTACCATGTATCCCCAATCTGTTTCATCCCTTAAAAAATATAGCAGAAATTGACTGAGAATCTAATCTCTGTCACAAAACAAACTGTGATTCTGGTATTGAAGTGACTGCATTTAGAGAAGAAATTATTTATATGCTATTGCCCTATGCTCTGACTTCTACAGAAGAAAATAAAAAGCAGTGGGTAACACTAGTACTTACCATCTGGTAATAATGCTCTGAGTAGCTCATAAAACCTAGCGTTCAGTCAAATGCAGATATGGAGATTTGTAATGTCTTCCCTGTAACTACAATAGTGTAACTTTCCTACTTTTCTTTCCCAAATACACAGATAACAAGTCTTACAGTAAGGTTTAGTTATATGTGATGACTTTAGCTGCTCTAGCAGTTGATATATCATAAGGAGGAAGTCTGACTCATCTACCTTTCGATATTCCTTTGCTTCTGGACATGGGATCCTACTGTTTGCCCTACACACATCTAGAACTCACTGGACTCCTCTATGAGTGCTATACTCAGGATTCCAGCAGAAAATCAACCACACTGATATATTGGATAATTTTCTGATACATTTATGAGTTATATCTGTTTAGCAAAGGGCCCAAAGAACAGTAGAGCAGGCACAAGTAATGAGGTAGAAGCATGCAGCAGAGTAGTTGACTGAAGAACTGAACAAGCAGGAGGGAAAGAATGAGACCTCTCTTCTTAAGTGGTGAGCTTACAGATAATCTCAGCAGGTTTATATAATTTAATATACGCATTCAATATGCATTTCACTCAATGCGCATAATTCTGCTTTCCATATTCTATGCTGCTTCAAAGAAGAAGGAAAAAAAAGGAGGGAGGGAAGGAAAAAAAAAAGGAGGAGGGGAAAAAAGGGGGAAAGAAGGGGGAAAGAAAAAAAAACCACCCCCACACAGAATCACTTTATCAAGATGGGAGATCTTGAAAGGATTTAGCAGGAATGCGTTACTTAATTTAGAAAATTACAAGTCTATAATTTGGACTTTTATTTTTCTCTGTATAAATAAATATTAAACTGAGAGTGTCATGATCATTGGATCTTTTGGTCTAACTTCCATTTATCACAACCATGGTCATTTCCATTTATTAGGATTTTCCTGTCCTAAGCCTTGTCATTTGTAGCTGGTGATGGCTGTTTGACTAAACTTTATCTTTCAGAAAAGATGGTTCAACTGGTTCAGCGTCCTTCCTAAAAAAAATTATTTTAAAAAGCAGCTATTCCAAGTTGGCATTTATCTGACCTAGCTTCTAGCCATTTGTTCTTATTTTGCCTTTCTCCATTAGATTATGTATTTGTTTAAGTATTGAACATTTTTCCCTCCTTCAGATACTTGTACACTAAGCAGGTACTTAGCAATCTTTTTAGCTAAACAAAACAAATTAACCTTTTGAAATCTCTTTAAATGCTGTAAGTTTCGGTCTGGATTTCTGGATCGCCAATGACAGCCAGATGCTCTGCAGAACACTGCCTCCAGGAAATTTAGGCACAGCCACACTGCATTTAGTTTTGTCAGCCCTTCATTTTATTTTTTTTTAACGTATCTTTAACCTCCCTTATTAACCTCTCACATTTCCAATTCATTTTGATTGTTTTCCTTTTCCATGTATGGGTTGTTGGGTTTTTATTTATTTATTTCTAATTACTGCTTTCATTTGATCTATGAAGAACAGCAAAGGCACAATGCAAGCTGCTATTAGAACCATCCCTTTCTGCATCACTGCCAGGAGAATTCATGCCATTGGACTACACCTAATAGTAAAAGGCACTGTAAGAATTAGTCTACTCTGACAAGTCCAGTGACATCCCTAGCCAGTATTATCAGGACACTACTGCATAAACATTTACACCAATGGAATTCCAACTAATTTTGGCAAATATTAATGGAAGGAAACTCTCATTGCTGTGTCACAGTTGCAGCGAGAAAGCTCAGATTGCTAGAAACACTGCTAGCTTTGGCAGGACACAGCTGAAGCAAAGCTTATTGTCAACTGGTATGACACTCTACCATGCCATGTTGCCAGGGAGACAGCAGCAGAAGAGAACAGAAGGTTGTTAAACTGGAGGGGTTCTTAAAAAAAAAAAAATCTCAGGGCCAGGCTGTCCTGTAGTAAATGTGCCATATGTATGACATACCATCATATTATTCTATAAAATTATTTTAGTCATAAGCTTTCTCCCCATAACTGATGGACTGAAGGATTCTTGCTTCTAAATATGCTAATTCTGTCACACGGATTTTATGCTAAATTGTGTTAAACTATTAGCAATAATTTCTACTGATGATAAATTGTTGGGGGTTGGTTCCTATTTGCAAAGTAAAATATGATCAATCAGTAAATAATGAGGAAAAGTACACAGAGTATGACTAGACTGTATTTTGAAAGCAAGTTGTTTAAATCAGTTTAATAATGGAAAGAAAGGACAATATCAAGATTAAATATTTAAAAAAATAAGTGTCAGGAGTCAGAGAACTGAATTCATTGGAGTAGAGGAGTTATTCATTGTCTGCTAATTTTGAAGTATAATTAAGGGACACTGTCATTGGTTGACAGGTGCAAAATTTAACTAAGCCTATTAATAGCTTTAAAAAATGCATTCTATCCCAAGAAGCAGGCTTAAGTGTTCAGTCTTGGAAGCACACAATAAAAAAAAAATAAAAATCCATGGCACATGCAAATACTGTCTCATCCATTACTTTTCGTAAGGGGAGAAAAAAAAAAAAGAACAGACATCCAAGACAAAGATCCATCTAGCCCAAAATCCCATGTCTTACACTGGCTAATAATAGATAATTTGGGGAGGGGAAGAAAATTAAGATTGGGGGAAACACAAATACTTCCATAGTATTTTACCCCTACTTCTCAAGATCTGAACTCAGAACTTCCAAGTCAAAAGCACTATCCTGACATTTAATAGGTCTTGATATATTTTTTTCTTTTATACATTTTTCTATTCCTTCTAAACTTGTGCACAGTTTTGGTACCACAACATACTTGGCCAGCAAGCTCCATAATTTCACTATATGTTGTGTGGACCTCTGCTGCCTTTACCTTTACCTTGTTCTAAACATCTCAGTTAATAACATCATTCAATATCCTTACTTCTTAAAAGAGACAATAGATAATTATTACAAATAAATTTTCTGCATGCCAGTTGTCACTTCATAAACCCATCACATTGCCCTGCCTTGTACATATGTTTTTTTTCCCCCAGGGGAAAAAGTCTCCATCTATTATTTGTTATTTTTATTGAAAATATTCTATACTTTAGGTCATGCTTGCTCTAATTCTAATATATTCCAAATGGGAGAACAAGAATTTAGATAGCATTTTGAAAGCAGACATGCTTTGCATTTTATAGTGTTTTCTGATTTTTCCTTATTCCTTTCCTAACATTGCTTGCTTTTTTGACCACTATTGAACATCAAGTTGGTATTTTCATAGACCAACCTGTTACAACTCCAGAATATCTTTCTGGTATGTGCGCTGTATGATAATGGGTCAACAAGATACTGAAATGTCTAACAGTATCCTTAAAGAAATTAAACTTCCCATAAAAGCCTTGTCACACTGCCAGAAAAATGGCAATTACCTAAGTGTTCTCAGTATTAGACGCCATTATTTTTAGTTAAAAAAACCTGCTGGAATGGCAACAGTGTAATGCAAGCATAAAATTATTTTTACTTGCACATGATTTCCTAGCACCTGACTTCTGTTCAAAAGAACATACTCTTGAAAAGCCTATGTAGAAATACTACATTCATCAAACAAAAAAAGTGATGGTACTATAAGAAATATAAGGAAATTTGAGTTTACACAATCAAAAGCACTAACACTACTCATCGTCTTACTCTGGCTTAATTGCAGTACCACCTGCAATGGGAATGAGTATGCAAGTGGTTTATATGCATGTCAACAATTGCAAGGTGATGCAGGTCTTAGTAAAAACACATTAAAATTTATGCTGCGATATTCTGGATTACTTGGCTGAAGTCCTTCCTCTTACTTTCATTTAACTGTGAAAATGTTGCTTTTTAAATTGTGCATTGTTATATCAAAGCTTAACATGCCTTCAAATTCATGACACTAAAGAAAAGCCTTTTTTAATTTCACGTAGACCAAAGCTTAAGTAGTTTCTTTAATTTGAGATACGAACTTATAATATTATCATTGTGTTTTGGTGGTTTATTTGCTTGAGCAAGTTCTTCTCATTTTGTGGCATCATCTTAATATACAACAATGTGTTAACATTTTAATCTTTGATAAACCACCTGTCATCTCTCTTGAAGAGTCAAAGCTTTATATTGTATATAATAAAGGTCAGGTGATAGGAGGACTTGAAATTAGGAAAGAAACCAATTTAGGTAATGTTAGCCCTAGTCTCAAACAGGGGTCAGTAACGTTCCAAATATTGTCATCTGTTTTCCAGTTTTACAAATAACTCTTTGTTTTACCTTAACTCTGGTTTGTAAGTGTAGTCTTACAATTCGTAACAATACAGTAGTACATAATTTCTATAGATATGATAATACTTAAGACAGGGACAACAGAACAGTCTGCCAGTGCCTAGGATCCCCAGAGCATTCACCTGGGTAACTAAGGAGTAGATTTGTTCAGTAGGCTACAGGAGCTAGTAGAACAGGGTAGATACCATGGCAGAATTGTTTTCTGATGATCCAGTGTACTGAAGCTTAATCGCTGGCAGCCAAATAATAGTGCCTGAACTCTGATGGAGTTTGTAACACCATCTATCATATACTGAATTGTTACTAGGAATGACTTTCCAGGAAGTCTCTACATCCTAGCTCTACCCATACACCTTTGAATCAGGTGAACTGTGAACTCTTCTGTCTGTATCCAGTGTGTTATGTGATTTTGGGCAAGTCATTTGAAAGTGTTATGGGTATTATATTTACCCACATGCCTGTCTGCCAAATTCTTCAGGTTTTATGCTGGTTTTCCTCCCTTGTTACATGGAGACCCTGCATAAAGAATAAGCTCCTGTCTATGAAAATTATTCCACATATTGAAAATGGCTGAAAGAGCAATAAAACAGCAGCAAAAAAATGCAAATTACTAAATATATGCAAGTATATAGGCAGATTAGTTAATATCTTAGTTAATGACGCAAAGGCTAACTATACTCACAGATACGAAACATTAAAACATACCATAAACACCAGCCAGGACAAAGGCAACAATATAGCAGAATTAGAATTAATTACATCTGTATGCCAAGTCACTGAGATCTTTTTATTTATACAAGTAATTCAATTCAGGGATTTTGCAGAATTGACAGAGGTGGGATCCACTTATGATCCTTGCAAAGGGAAGTTAAGCAAAATGACATTCAATTTGGCATAAGAGTTTTGTATCCGCAGAACATTTTCAATGCAAAAAAAGAACACAGAAAGAGTTGTACTTGAAAAGGCTTTAGTCTAGACTGAGTGCAACCTCAAACTATCCCTGTGAGAATATTACTAGGTATGTTTCAGTGGTCAAATGTTTGTATTTGCAAAATTTTATAGCTTTTTAAAAAAAAAAAAACCACCACCTTTCCAGCATGTATAATACTTAAACTTTCTTAAGCTGTAAGATTTCGGTCAGGGGACTAGAATGGCCTCCTTTTGCTAATGCTGTCCCGCTAGAATGTTCTAATAGTATAACCACCAAACAGTTTTGAAAGCAAATACAGACGCAGCAATGAATGTGTTAACTGTATTCATGTTGTTAATTTTGAAGTGTTTAGTATAAAAGGTTATTAGTATTAATATCCTACAAGGATATTAGTATAAAAGGCAGTAGACAGAGTTAATAGTAAATTTAGAAAAAGAAAACGTAATCAAGAGGCGTAAAGGCCCCAAAACAGTCCTGTAGCACTCCACAGAACAAGAATGCTCAGTGATCAGTCCATGGACATTGCTGACCTGACAAGATAATTCATTTGACCTGCAACCCCTCAGCCTCAAGTCCTTCTGGAGATAGCAGCAGCCAACAACCATGAACTCTCTCTTACCCTCTAGTCTCACCTCATTTGTCCAGACATGGCACTGTGCACAAAGAGAATGCCTATGCTGCAGATGTCCAGTAAAGTCGGTCAATCCTAGGAACACGTAAGGCTTACTACAAATACACAGTAAAGGCCTTCAGCCATGTCCAGAATTGTCATCTCTAAGAAGAGAGGAAGGACACTGACTGGCTACTGCCACCAAACCCAAACAAATATCTGGCATGGCCAGAATGCACAATACATGCAATAGACCCATTATACAGTAGTAGAAGGTGGTTGTGTTGCTTGAGACATAGCTATAGGCTGCACTGAGAGCCATGAAAGAAAGGAGAATGAATCCACTGCAAGGAAATCTCTTTGCTTTATGCAGGTGAGAAGCTTCTGTGCTACCAAAAAAAATGAAACAGCTTTAAGATACCACACTGGAAGACATTAGGCGAGAAAGTCAAAAGTATTTAAGTAATGATTAAAATATTTATCTAAAAGATTTTCAAGAACATGAATACCTATTTTATAGAAGTGATAAAAAAGGAGAAGATTGAAAATATGTAATTTTTGCAAGAATAGATATAATGCTTTTATTAATCCTACTACAAGAATAAATTTTTTGAAAAATTCTATTTCTTAAGCAAAGTTGATCAAGTATCCAGGAACATATCTTTTGACAAGTTTTGATCTAGTGTTTAGTGCTCTTATAAAGCCCCATTTGACTACACTGCTCTAAAAACAGAGATTACTTATTAGTAATATTTAGATCTCTTCCAATTATTTTTCTATCATATTTCTGTTGTTCTTCTATTCTTCTTCATAAAAAGAAATCAAGTTATATTGAAAGTATTAAAGAAATTTCTACTTAAAATTTCAGAAGTGTACACACCAGAGTCATGGCAGATAGCTAACATTCATGCTTCCGTGTTAACAAGATCCAGAAGAACTACAAAAAGCAGAAAAATGGATGCAGAAAAACAAAAACTATTCCTTGTGCAAGGCACCATCTCCAAGGACAATAGTGATATGTAAGAGAAGTTTATCCAAGGATATAGTCTTTCAGCATGAGAAAAAGGGAAATTTCCTGTTAAAGCATAGTGTAAAAAAATAAATATCAGTAAAAAAAAATACTACTGAAAATATCAGTAGTAGGTCAGACTGACTGAACAACAACTTTTTAATATCATTGAGGAACATGTTAAACAATGTAAGTTGCTGAGCATCTACTGCTCCTCTGCTATCTCCTTACACTGAAAGAATTGTCCATCAGATCCTACTCCTCCCACCTTTAATCAGTTATTTGTTCAGGACAAGCCTTCCCTGTTCTGGCACGGGAAAGCCACAGCATCCTAGTTTCTCTCAGAGCCTTTGTCAAAATCCTTTTTTCCAAAGTAAAATGGTTTCAACATCTGGATTCATCTCCCTACATGCTTCCTCATTCCTTAAGAAAACAAAATAAAACAAAAACCACACCCACCCCACCAAAACCAACAACCAACACACACACACACAGAGTTAACAACTTAGGAAGGCATGACTTAACTTTAAGAACCATATTTATTCCTGGTATGTATTTTTTCATGTGTCTGCATAGTCTAGTCCAAGTTACTAGTTTCTCCTAGTTTTTTGACCTGTGTATGCATCAGACTAACAACAAAAGCTATTCTTGAAAACTATTTTAAACATTATTACAAATAATGTAATAAGCAAATAAGCAGTAACACCTTCAAGATGATTAAGTGTGCTATTTACCTTGTAATGCTTTTCAAAAATGGGTACTTAGTATTTCTAGATTTCATACACGGTCTTGCCTGCTCTACTACTTAAATGTTTGGTTTTTCTTTGTAACTAATCCTGTCAAACCTTGTAGGGCTTTTGGTATTCAAGACCACTTCCTATTTTCTCATTTCATGCCACACAATTTTCTTCACTAAAGCTCGTCAAATATTTTATAAGTTCTTCTGTTACCAACTTCCAAACTAGATAGTTTTAGTAAGTAAACATTATAGGAGAGATCTGCTGACTAGCCAGCAAGAACAATTAATGCTATGGCATTTCAATAGTAAAATTTCAGACTAACCTTTTGTTTTCTTGCTCTCTAAACAGTAAGGTAGCAACTCCACCAAATAACAGCAACCAGAAATATTCTATCAGCCTCCATTTCAGGATGCAGCATCTTTCTACATTCACAGGTAGAAGAGCTATGTCTCATGTCTGTTCTTCTAAGCCAGGGAGCCTTTTAAATTCACACATTAGGAATAAGACCTGTGAATAAATTCCCATTAGTTCTGGTTTTTATGTTCTCAAACAATGGCACCTGTCTTTTGAGTCAGTGAGGATTTTGGATACACTGAAAAATATGTATTGAGAATACATACTTGAAGAAGTGTTTTAATGTCCTGGAGGGTTTTTGGACTGCTATCCCAACACTACCAAAAGCTCAGGTGTATGCCAAATTACACTTGTATTGGGGGGGTGG
>JANZLQ010000092.1:4910150-4946278 GCA_026212715.1 Elanus axillaris | reverse complement strand
GGGGTGGGGGGGGTGGGGGGGTGTGGAGAACAGACTTTAGAATCATATATTTACCTAAAATAGGGACTTGTAATGGTGGAACAAAGTTCCGAAAAATCCAACTCCAAAACTCCCTCTGAAGCTGCATTAACAGTAAGGATCCTCCTTCTTTGTTCCAGCATCTCTGCTAGTTTTTAAGGCTAATTGGACTCCACTGCTCTCTCTGGGGTTGGCATACCATGGAGAGTTCTTCATAGCTTTTATCTACTTTTCTGTTCAGCACTGTTACAGAAGTAACCCAAAGTAGCTGCTTTTCCAGACCAAGATGAAATTTTTCTTCCTTTTTTTTTTCTTGTATTGACATGTTCCTATTCCCTGTGATTATTAAGTAGACAACATACAGTATTATAAGAGATGCCATCAACACCTCTCTACCCACATGATGGATTCTAGAAGTGTTCTGAACTTAACCTATCTGTGGCATTGGGCTTCAGAGGGATCTTATTCCTTACAATACAGTCAAGTGAATTTCCAAACTTTATATATCATTAATGTTTCTCATAGTATGTATTTTAAGAATTATGTTTAGTTTATTGTGAAGTTCGCATTAAAAAGCCTACATATTTTTATCAAACAGAAGTAAAAAACCGATTGGAAACTAATTGCCTGAACTATGCCACTCTACTTCATATGCATTAAATTTCAGAGAATCTAATTAATTTCCTCAAATTCTTGCTTTAGTTCAGGAAGTATAACCTTAAGTTTTTTCTCAGTATAAATATTTCTGAGCATTCATGCTTGAAATATATGTCTACGTATTTTTGCATACCAGGAAATCTCAGAAAATACACGTATTTTTACTTGGTGAAATATTTATACCTAACACTGGTTACAAACCATTTCTTGAAAATTACCTGAAAATCACTTGAACTAATAGTATTTTTAAAAAAAGAATTTTGATAATAAAATGCCCTCTTAATGCGTCTTGTGGTCATTGTTTTTCCTAAACACAGAAAATATTTTTTGCTTGTTTGTATGATGTTAATAACTGGAAAAGCTAATGCACTCAGTAAATTAATCACATTGTGCAGTAATGATCTCATTTAGGTCCAGTGTTCTTAAAAAGTTACTTTCACCTTTGTATTGAGTGATGTACAATGGATAGTTTACTCCTCTGAAGTTTAAACCTCTAAATGTCCAAGAAGCATATTTTCTGAAAGGCTAGGCCATGCTTGTCATGTATGCCTCACAACCCTAAAAATTTGTGGCATTCCTTACTGTTCAAGGGGTTCTACAAGGATAAATAAAGAACTTGCTTTTAAGCAAGTGATTTTCAATACAGTCATCTAAAGAGTTTCACATAAAGGTGGCAATTTGCTGTAGGAGGACCTTGTATTGCTCTGGTGTATTCCCCTTCTAACCCCTGTTATTTGCCTTGTTAAATGCTGTGCTCTACTTTCACTTTTATCTTTTCTGTGACAATATATTTGGGAAGAGTATCCTGACTTTCCAATCAGGTTGAGAGAGACTGAGAAATTCAGCTCCTTTCCTTCACAAATTGAGTTTTTATCAAATAGATGCTATCCAGGTTATACAATCAACTTCTCTGCCCATGAAACTGATACAGATAGTAGGTGCTTTCTGCACATATTGACTAAGTTAACTAGACAATGGCTTTGCTACTGACTCATTACAATTCTCCAAGTGCTCAACAGGTGTCTTGTGTCCATATATACTACTCTAGTAGGTAGTTTAACTCTGTAATTAGAAAGCAAGTTTCACCTGCACACTAGATTAATAGACATTACTGGAAGTAGGTTTGAGGGTTTTTTTATTCTTCTTTTATAGCTTGGGGGATGGTACTGTTACTAAATAACTGAGATTTTTACTTAAGTTGTGTTTATTTATCTGTTAGTACCCATATCTCTCCACCTAAATACTATTCTGAGCCCAAAGCTTATAGGATATTTAGGAGCATTCTGCCACTCCTGGTGTCTTAGTATTTTATTTACCTCTGTACTGTAATGCTCTGAATTAATTTAAAAATTGCAGTAAACCACCTAACCTAGTCTAGGAGTTTTCAATACAGCCAGTCACAGAGACCAAAAAAAGATAGTTATATCATCTTTCAGGCATTTGTCACAGAGGGATTTGAGCCATCCGCTGCAGTTACCTAAATACTCTGGGAAATGTAGTCATCTAACTCAGACGCAAGTCTGATGACCAACATTAGATACCAAAGTAAATGAATACTATTCAGTAGGTCCATTGCAGGAATGCTGCAATAATACAGCGTTACTTTCATGCCGTACTTTTTCCAAAACAGGTAGAAGTCTTCCTGTTGTCTCTCTGAATTTCTTTGAATTAAGCTCACTGCTCTACAGTAATAAAAATAGTTATTTATCTTCAGGTTTAAATACAGGTTTGTCTTAGGAATTAGACTATCCACTTTAAGTAGATAAGCCTCACAGCAAAACTTCTCAGGCTTTTACAGTCCAACACTGGCATCTTCATGCAATCAAACCATGTCATTAGAATTAGTATATTTTTTATATGCCACAGTGTAACACATTATAATATTTGTGAAGGTTTTTTTTTTTGTAATTAAAGGAAGTAATTCAGTAAACATACAGCCAGAATAGTTTGCATATAGAGTTACTGTTAGTATCTCAAGTTAGATGGAATATAAAGATCGGGGTATGGCAACAAGTTCAAAATATAGAAAATTGCCGTCCCATGTGTTCTATGTGTGGATTTCCATATCAGAAGCATACAGTTACAGTGAGCAATGTAACCAAAAACAAATCTTCAGACTTGAAATAATATCTAGGAAAAAGAATTGCAAACTGGGAGTTGATTGATCATTTTCTTTTACATATATTCATTATTTTACTGATATTTATGTGGTTTAGAAGATACATGCTTGAATACAAGTCTTCAGGCTGGAACCTTGATATATTACTATATAAAATTAAATTCTGGTAAAGGAATATATATATTACTTTAAGTGAAAAAAAGCAAGGCTAGTATTTCATTTGCAGTGCTAAAAGTTTACACACATGAATGCTGAAGTCATCCAGGCTTTGCACCCACACAAAGTTTGCTATGAACTTCTTGAAATAGAAAGGCTTCATAAAAAATGAGGGCACCTGAACAGTTTAGGTCAATCCCAAGATTCCCAAGAGACTTAGTTTGTCAGAAAGATGTTTGCTGAAATGCTTTTTACCACTGATAACAGGCTCTAAAAGGACTATGTATAACATGCATCACAATTTCCCCTCTGTCCTGACTGTTATTAGTATTGCAGGAAAATAGCTGCATGCCAGAAAGGAGTTTTAATACACTGTACTCTCAAAAAACAGAAGTACCAGGAAAGGCAAATATGTTCCTTAAGTATGTGGCTTCAGAAAAAACAAAAAAAAAAAACAAAAAAAAAAAAGAAAGAAAAAAAAAGAAAAAGAAGAAAAAAGTTAAATACTTTGTTTACTTGATAAAGAATTTCCTGGCAGAAACAAGATTTCTGTTCAAAATTCATACAATTAGCATATGACAGAGGGCTTTCTAGATAAATTATTATTAGATAATTGAGAGGTTCCATTATGACCCCGATGATTTCTTTCGCATGAGGCCTACTGCACTCTGAACTGTTGCTGCAGTATTTTGTCTTTTTCATCTGCGTCTTCCTTTTAAATGGATGCTATACTAAAAAAATAGCTTAAAAAAGCCTAAAATTTCATTTTTCCATTCACTTGCAATAGCTGTAAGAAAGAGAATAAAAATTATCTGAACCTAAGTTACCTGCAAGTAGTTTTCCTTTAACATTCACATTTATAAAATTATTGAACTAGTGTCCTTTTTAGAAAAAGCAGATGTGTACAACCTTTACTTGGTATCTCCTGCACCATGAGAATCTGTTGCAACTACTGACCTCAGGAATTCTCAATCATACACTCATGTTTAACTCATTTCATTATTTATTATTGTATCTTTGAAGGATCTTTCTAATGGTCTAGAACCCTATTGCAGCAATACATGGCAGAAGAAAATTGAAAACTATCCATCAGCATGTATAGCAGGCATGAAACACAGAACTGAAATGCATATAGATGGACAGGTGAGGAGACTTGCAAAGAAACTACAAGACTCCTTTTCAGGGCGAGAGGCAGGAGTACTAGCATGAGAGAGTACAGATTATTTTACATTCTCTAGCACTCGTTAATTTAAGGAGAAATTTAAATAAAGATGAGACACTTGGATATTAACAGGTAACTCCTAAGTGCAGGATGCAACACGTAAGAAGGCAAAAAAAGATCACTTGATAATTTAATATTATCAAGGCCAGAGATGACATCTTAATATGTAATAAAAGACAGAATGGGTCAATCAGCTGCTAAGGACCATGAAAACTAAGACAAGTAATTTATTTCATGTAATACAGAAGAAATCAGCATGGGGATATAAAAACCTAAAGGAACCTTCTCAGAGTGTTGGTCAGGAATAATAATCTTAGAATAAATCAACAGTATTCCAAAGGTTTTGTACAAACCAATTTTGCTACTATATCAAAAGAAGATGCAGCTGTTACCTAGTTGAGTCATACTAATTAGGTATGGTGCATGGAAAGATATAGTATGTTTTTTACATGTTAGGGAGCAAAAACCACATAAGACATTGTGGAAATGAAAACAGACACAGATGATGCTTGCAGATAACCCCAGATAAGCAGGAAAAATACTGCTATAGAGAGCAACAGAGGAAAGTGCACAAGCTGGAGGGGAAAAAAAAAGTGATGAATTATAGGTTTCGCTCTCTTGCTCTTTAGTAAGCAGCTAAACGTATCACAGATGTTGAACAGACAAGTCAAAACACTGGTCTGGCCAGATCTACAAACTGTTGACCCAGGTGATTTTGTCTCTGCAAGTGGTGTTACCCAGAATAAAATGTAGCAAAAGACAAAAGCCCCATAAAAGTTGTCTTCCCCTTCTCTCATTTGTTTCCAGGCAGTATAAAGATCAGCTTACTTTGTCTCAAAATTATACACAAAGGAAAAATTGTCCAGGCAACTGATAGTTCAGGCATTACTTTTAATCTCCTTTCTGCATACTACAATAATCTTGCCCTGAACAGACTTCATGAGTTAGCTATATTCAGGACCTATCAGTACGCAGAACTAGTTCATTTTCCCCTCAATTTTTACCATATTTGTCAATCATTATTTTAACACATCTTCAGTAAAGACAAAACTCATGCATAGCATTTATCCACTTCTGTCAACAGGAAGCACGGAAGTTATCATATTCATATCCATCATTTGCTCAACTTCCACAGTTTTTGTCAGCCACATTCTTATACGCTCTGTCAAGCACTAAGTTATGTTTAGCAGTGGACTAGTTTTATTTAACAGTTCTTTTCACCATAGATACTACACCAGGAAGCATTTTAGACTCGGCAACGCTATTATTTGTAGGGCTTTCTTTGTGGGCAGCAGTCTGAGCATTGCAGTTCAAGTAATCTACCAATGTGGGCACTTCTCACAGTTTAGCTATCGGAGCTCTTTAGCACTGTATTGTGTATTCAGCGCACCTGGAAGATGCCACCTCTACACAGCAAAATAATGGATGTATGTTTGGATAAAGCAGACAAAGATGCACCAAAAGTAACCTGTTCTTTATGATTTTATAGTCAGGTTCCCCCTGAAATGCTATTAGTGTCCCTCTCCTTTTTACTGCATAAGCAGGAATTTCAGGAAGATGACTTCTCACATACTTCAGCTGCATTCTGATTTCTCTGCAGATCATAAAAATGTGTCTGCAGAATTTAACATTATAGATGGGCAAATACTTGGACAGTGGTTACATACACATAGAAGTTGAGGGATGATAAAAGTCTGATTTTCAGTGTTGAGTACCCTCTATAAGCAGTAGCACCAAGGAACATCAGACTGTGGAAAGGGAATAAAAAGAGATCATAGGACATTAGTCCTCCAGGCTGTAAAACACTGTGTAAAAGTGGGCTTCAATGTCACTCTGAAATAATCCAGACACTTACTTTATGTGATTCTAGATACTAGAATAAAAATCAACATTCATAAGTGTTTTTCAGAGTATATTGATTTTTTTCCCTTTGAGCTAGTTCTTTTTGATTTTTAAATCTGAAGAGCAAGGCAGGAAAAGTCTAAAGAATGCAAGAAACCAACTAAGTCCTAGTCATGGTCTAAATATAAATAAGATATGATTTTCCTACCATGTCTGAAAATGAAGAGAAAGAATTAGGGGCAATGCCTCTTACATGTCAAGAGGAGGTTACTAAACAAAAATCAGATATAGAAATCTGTTACAATAGGAAGGCACTAATGCCAAGACAAGAACCTCCTGATAATGAAGCATAGGTCCACGTGTAGGACAGTGAATGGTAAATCCATTACTGTAGTGCAAAGAAGAAAATAGAAGTGCAGTGGATAATCTGTAAAAATCACTACAAAAGATAAGAATAGGAATATATATATGATACACTATACCAACAAAAAAGGGCCAATTCAAACACTGCTGACAAGGATTATTGGAAATATCATACCTTTCCAAAAATCATTTAAGAGGGAATTCCATAGTCATAGAATAGCCTCAGACACATGGAGTCAATGATAGAGGCATGACAGAAAGATCTAGACAAACTCAACAAAGCTACTAAAAATTAGGTAACATTCTTTTTTTTCTCTCAAAATAAATTTCTCTGGTCTGATATTTCTTGTGACCTACTATAATTGCTTCTCAAAATTGTCACTTAGCTGCCTTCTAATAAGAAAAATCTTTGTAAAAGATTTAGTACTTATAATGAGTATTTAATTTACAGTAAAATTCAAGCATTTCTGAAAATTTTTTCAAAATTCAGCTTGGGTGAATGTTCTTGACCATAGGTTTTTTTCCCTTAAAGAATCATAGAAAGTGCATGTAGAAGGGACTAAATTGTATAAGGCAAGCTTGTAAAACAAAGGGAATATTTTTGGAAATTATTTTGTAGTCTTGGTTAAAACCTAAGTATAATTGCTTCTCAGACTTACCACTTAGCTCCCTTCTAATACAAAAAATCTTGGTAAAGCAACTGTATTAGCAACCAAGAATACTGACAAAGGAATTAAAAGTATAAATGAGTTTAAATAATTTCACATCGCTGTACCAATAATGATAAGAGGTTGTATAAACTGATAAGTAAAGAACCCCTTTCCTGCATGCATGGGATGTGAAAGGAATAGTTTAACTTATTTTCTTCAGTGAAGATCTAGTCCTATGCTGGTTTGTAGGGAAGGAATTGGTTGCAGAACCCAGAACTTGAACAGACAAGACTTCACCGAGAGGTATGGCAGTAAAAACGAACAAGCAAACAAAAAGCCAAGGGTGAGATTTCTGGGAAGTATTGCTCCACAGGTTTTGTCTGATACTTCTTTCTTTTTGGTTTGCGGATTTTTCATATGGCTTGGAAGGAAATATTAGCAACTTCCTCCGATGCTACCTCAGTGACCTCCATCAACCTCTGATACAAACTCTGGAAAACATGTCAGAAGTATCACCTGTGGAATTCTTTTATTTAACCACTTCCATCTCATGGAGTTTTCCCACCTTGATTGCTATAAATTCCTATCACCAGAACTGTGGAATCCCCTAGGTCACTTGACAATATTTTAATCTGTACCATGATTCTATCATAAGTGATACTGTATAAACAACAGACTAGATAGAAGGGACTGAAGTTGTTTCAGGTACTGATATAGTTCACCTTGCCTCAGGGATCTGGTGAATGGCATGCGTTACATAAAATACACATAATTTTGGGAAGGTTTTCACATTTAGCCATTAAAGCCACTGCAGTTATTCCAGTCATTATCAAAACCATGACCATGTATTTGGCATCTTTAAAGAGCACAGGAGCTCTTGATAAGCAATTTTTAATGAAAATAACAGGTATGCAACTATGTTGACATTACAGAAGTCCAGTACAAAATAAACAGCAGTGAAGAAGGTCATAGCTGGCCCCCTCTCCAGGACAGGGGAGTGGGGCTTTTCAGCATAGAGAAAATTCATCACAGAGAGATCTGCACTGCGATAGATACCTTATGAAGACCTTCAGACCTTCCACTGAGTCTGTTTGTGGAGGAAATTCCCCTTTCTCCCACCCTGTCCCCCACTTTACCATTTTAGAGAAGTCTATATGAACTGGTAATCAGTTTTGAGATTTTTCAGGGGTTCCTTGAAATTATTATTTTAGGGCAAAAAGGGAAAAGGAAACAGCTGTATACAAAGTGGTGTCACACCCATACAAGCACTAGAGGATGTTGTACAGATGATACAGCTTTTACACATACATGTGCAGTATACTACATTTGACTTAAGATACTCTGTAAAGAAACTTTAATGCAGATGTGTGTACTGCACATAAATGGGAGGCAGGGGGGTCTGATAAAGAACAACAGTGAAGGCTGATTAGTAATCCTCTTCCATAGAAGACTGCCAACACCAGATCGTTAGACCCGGCTGAAAGATCCCCTTCTGTAAACTTACTGAGATCCAGTTTGATTTGAAACATTGCATAAAAAAATTCTTTGAACAATTTCCTCCCCAACAATTATGTATTGCACCTGCTGAAAAGAACAGGGATTCTGGTGTTCTGGACTACTCCAGGAACTGATATTGGTGAACAAGCTTTCAAAACTGTAAAACAACTGAAGATGTGTAAAGGAGTACAAGAGAAGTAGAAGCATTTTAAGGTTAACTTTCTGATTTAACAATAAAGATTTTAATTCTTCCTGAAGGGTGGCTGTTCTGAAACATAAATACAGCATGTTTAGGAACTGCTAGATGATGGAATCATTATGTATTCCTACCCACAAACTCCCATCTCTTAAGCATCATGTTTTACAAGGCTGTCAAAAAAAGTTCAAATGAAACCCTATAAAGGTTATCTTAGGCAACCTGAATGTGGTAACAAACACATAGTTGCATATGCACTAAGTGTTCATATATTTTTCCATAGTTACTGTATTTCCATGCTGTGAAAATCAGAAGTTAATAGCATTAAAAGGAATTAAGCAGGAATAGTCATTCATTGGACAGTGCAAATCAGCCATGTAAACAAAAACAGTCAAAGAAAATTTTAAAGTTCCATACTAATTAAAAAACCATTTGATTATTTTTTTAAATTCATCTTAAATTCTGATTGAAAATCCTGGGGATAAAAATGGTGAGAAAACTGTTACTTATTACTACTTTAGCTTCAAAATTTCCCTGTACTTGCAAAACACGGTGTCCAAATTAACCATCCCTGTACACCAGGATGTCACTACTGTCTACCTTTTAAAGTGGTTTGGAGTAACACTTAACAAGGTAAACAAAGCAAAAAGGCACACACACCAAAAAAAAAAAAAACCCAAACCCAAACCTGCTGTCATGTGAAGAGCACCTCCATTTCCTAAAAGTAACATTACATAAATAAATAAATAGATCTGTCCAGTGGGGAAAACTATCCAAATAAAGCAATCAGTTTCTGGCTTTTTACTACAGATGGGGGTGAAAGGAAGGAATTCACATTTTGGGGCTGGGAACTCGGAGATTACTGCCTTGGAGGGGCAGGTGGGGGAGAAAAAAAAAGGGGAGGGGGAAAGGAAGAGAAGTGTTTTCCCCCAAACACTGGGGAGGGGGAAAGGAAGAGAAGGAAAGAGAACAAAGAATGGAAAGTGCACTTACTGTTTGGTTATCTTCATACAGCTTCAAGTCATACCCACTCAGCTCCACACAGAAAATTATTGCTGTAACCCCCTCGAAACAGTGGATCCACTTTTTGCGTTCAGATCTCTGTCCACCCACATCCACCATTTTGAAAGTCAGCTCTTTGAAGGTGAACTTATTTTCTACAATCCCTGTGGTCATGTCCCGAGAACGCAGAATATCTTCCACTGTAGGGATGTAGTCCAGTGCTGCAATCCTTTCTAGGTCATTTAAGTAGTATGCAGCATTATCCTCTAGGTGGTACTCATTGGAGCGGCAAAAGCACTCCTGCACACCAGGGTCAGCCCAGAGCCGCTTCATGACTCCCAGAAGCTCAGGGGTAATCTCACCCTTGCTCTCAGCTGGGCCTGTCAGGGCAAAAAGTTGCACAGCATCATATGCTCTGTCAGGATTGTGAAATTCTATCTTAAGGGTGGCTAGAGCCCGGATGATACGTGTGAGAGAATCAATTGCATTATAGATAATCAGAGGTTTGTATTCCTTACAGGCCTCCAGGTTAAAGCCACCGCTATGGATGATTTTCATCTGCTTTACAATAGTACTCTTCCCAGAATTGCTGGTACCAAGGAGAAGGAGCTTAATCTCTCTTCGTTGTCGCTGACTTTCAGAGCGCAGGTGGCGGTCAATCCTACGGGACCGCCGCGCTGCCTCTTTCTCCTCAGAGCTTTGCCGACATCCCATGGTATAGCAGGCAGTTACAGAAGGGAAAGGTTGGAGATTGTCTCACTCTGTTTGTGTCTCTGAAAAAGACCTGTGTTGTCTTTCAGTTCACGTGCCAGATACACCTTGAATGAAAAAAAAAAAAATGTCGCTATCCAATACCTGATGGTCCAAGATGCCTGTACCACCTAATTCAGTCCCAGCAGGGGTGCAAACACATGTAGATATGCAACCACAGAAATAGTCTCTTCAGTAGATCTCATGGCACTCCCCTTTCCAGTGCATAAACAGTGGCACATTCCTGTTAATGAAGGGACACTTCCCTTTGCCACAGTTTGGCTAGATCCATCAAATACTCTTTTCTGTTCTGCATAATTATTTTGCTGCCTTCTGTCCAAAGGTTAGGAGCTGCACTTTCTGCTTCTCTGCTCTAGCCCTTGTCTTTTAATTGTATTTTCTGGTTGCTGTGGTGATGCTGCTAGATAAAGCTGAAGCTCTTTTCAATGGTGCTGTACTTGTTTTGTTTCTCTTCCCCCACTTCTTCAGCTGATGCAGTTCAGCTCTGTAAATCTGTGCTTTCCACCTGCCAAACAATGAGAAAAGAAATGAATGAAATGAGAGAGACTGCTTCCTTGCTGCAAACCGCTTACTTTCTCCTCCTCTTCTAGACTTCTAAACCTTTTATTATCCCAAACAGAAAATACAGATGGAAAAATATGTAAAGAAAAGCAAAAATCTAAAACCCTAGCAAAAACATAGGGACAGCTGAAGCTTGCAGACCTAAGAAAATGTGGTTTCCGAACAATAGTAAATCAAATCTCCCTTTCAGCCTTCTGTGTTTTATTATCTAAACCTACATGAAAACAAACAGTGCTGAGCTGTGCCCCAATTTCTCCCTCAGCAAGAGCTTATGGCAATGCTTTTCCTGCACAGTCCTGTTCTGACTGGTTTTCCTGAAGTAGAAAATGAAACAGACTCACAACTACTTTTCCCAGTCTCTCTATTTATATCAGTATCTTGTACTCAGACAGATATCCTCCTGAGTTTTCTTTCATCTATCTGTTTGCACTGAACATTTAAATAACTAAATTAGGAAGAAAAAGGAGGTGATTAACTTTGCTTCATGATTTTGTAGAAGGGAGAGTTACCGATCTTTGCTTAATACAGTAACAGATCTTCTTTCCTCTTGGAGGACAGTACTGTTAAACGTACTACCTGCATCGTGCTTAATCAATAAAGTGATGCACTACTACAACAACTTTGTAAGCTTCTATCCATAGCCTAGCTAAAGTGTTATTAAGCCTCCTTTCTTCCATTTTTAGTACAGGAAATTCTGAGATGCAGTAAAAGCAAACAGTGACTACAAGGCAAATGCTTCATACAAAAATCACAGGAAATGCCATCCCAAGCAAGGGCTGACAGCTTTTCAGCAACCATTAGAGCAATTATTCTTTTCCAAATTAGGGGTTAAGCCTACTAGCTGGAACTCTGCAGAAGGCAACAGCAGGAAGCAGTTACCTCTCACAGAGGGAAAACACATTACCAACAGCCGATTGGTGATAACTTGCCTCTTTTCTAGGAAGGCCTTGTTGCTCCCACTAAGCTCTGAACACAGTGGGCAGCAGAATCGCAGATCTCGTGGCTTCCTCACCGCATGCTGGCCCCAGCCCACTTTGGCATGTATTGTGCTGCCTGTTTACTTGTGTCTAGAGGGTCTTCAGTGAGTATTTTTACAAACTAAACTACATGCCACTGAGATTTTAAGAAAAAATTTCAGAGCTTACTAAAGAAATATAACTTCTACTGCATTTTAATAAGACTAAGTCTACCAGATTCCATTTCCAAAGTTGCCCTAGAAGTTTTTGGAAGTTTTTCCTGCACAACCTTGCTAGCATTTCAATGTAGATGTGACAAAGCATTAAAATACATATAGAAGAGGATTATTCCACACTACTAGAAGAGGGACAGAATGATCCAAGCCAGATGTTGAACCTCTAGCTTTCGTGAGAAAATAAATTGAACTACAACTACTTGCAACCTCATATACTATACTCTCTTTCTTAAGCATCACAGCAGAAATTTTAGTGAACAAAGGATATTTCAGCACTCCAAAATAGTTATCTGTAATTACGTATTTGAAATGGAGCACTGGATTTACCAGTATGTAGTCTTCCTTTCCCCACATCACCTACATCATAGGGTAAGATTCACTGACATAGATATACAGCAGGATGGGGTGGGTCTCGTTCCTACTTGGCCACACTGCTCTGGTTGAAAAATATGCACTTATATTTACATGAGTTCTGTTGTAATGTGCATTGTGTATTTATTAATGTATATACATTTAATAGTACATGTTTTATTGTTGAGAATTTCAATTCCTATTTGTTGTCTTGCCAAAGTCATTATCAGCCAGGGATTTCAGCGAGATCTTGCTTTCCCCTTTCAGTAGCTGTGACCACAGTAGAAGTTAATTATGTCAAATAATAGTTTTGGCTAACCTTTACATAATGTTCATTGAGATATAGCACAGCATAAAAACTTCAAGGCGGAGGCTTCACAGATACAGATAAGGATAATTACATCAGCTGCAGTACTGAATAAGGAGTATATGGTTAAAATAAAGAATAAAGCTCAGTTCTTTGAGTTTCTTAGCATCTCACGTTTACATGAAAAAATATCATTCTTAGAACAGTTATTTGGGAGGGTAGAAGGGGGAAATAAATTATGTATCTAGGATTTCATTCCTCAGGTGGTAGAAACAAATGTAATGATCTCAGACTCTTCTGTTTTGCAAGAGGTGTTACTATTCTGTTATGTGTATGTTCTTTGTCACAGTGGGCTATCCTAATCTTAGTTTCTGTATTTTGTATAGCTTTCTCTCTGAACATGTTTAAAGTCACTTAGAGATCTCCTCTAATTTACGATGGGCTGACAAGTGGAAAGGTAGTGTGTATGTGTCTGCTTTGAGACCCAAATCCCCACTGGTATGCATCTCTCAGCTCTACAGTCCTGTAACAGCATCTTGGCATTAAGCAGGTTCTTGCAACACACTGGATCCCTTTTCAGCAGTTTCCAGTACATAAATGTGAAGGTATCTGGGAATGTGAAACGTGCACATGTGGACAGACACAATTACAACAATCATTGTTAATCCCTTAACATCGGAGAAAAAGGTATAGAGACTGGACAGAGTCAATGGATGACAGCTTTACATATTCATTCCTGAAGCTTCCTGGGATGTTAGCCTGAGACAGTTGAACTTGCAATCTTTCAGTTTTACTGGTTCTATATTTATCTTTATATCCTTTCCTAACTCTAACACTGCTTAAGGGAGGAGATACACAGTTGAACCAATGTAGACCTGGATACAATTCATGACTACCAGGATGAGTCAGTATATATAGGTCAGGATTCATAGTGGTGTATTGAGGAGACCATTATATTTCGGTTGGAAGAAGGTGAATAGATGTTGCAAACAATTGTAAAATTCCACAGCTGGAACTCTGACCACAAAAAAGTGAATTCTCAAAAAAACAGTATATGAAGTATACCAATTAAAATGTGCTTTGATATCCCACTCATTCCTGTCTTTCCTTAGACTCCCAGAACACTATTAACATACACATTTTCAGAACAACAGCTTTTACTCAGTTCTGAAGACCTCCTATACAGTACTTCTACTTCCCCTCTTCTTTCTTGCTCCTATTTAAACCTGCATTCTCACTATATTCTTTAATCTCCATGCTGTAACACCTGCCTGTAAATCCATCCCAAATCCACATGCATGAAATTAATTAACTAGAACAGGATTTCTACAGTAACCGATTCCAGAAACTAACCATGACAATCTTATTCTCAGTTGTTCTAAACTAGTTAGCCAATCAGTACAGCAAGTCACCTCTACATGACAGTTTGCTTATCTGTCATCTTTGCCTGTATGGACCACAGGGTATGAACAGGCTTGTAATTTAAACATTTTGGATACCTTAAATTTAAAGATGTCCGAATCCTTTGCCCCAAATGCACTGTGTATTGTTATTGCCTGGTTTAAAATTCTACAAAAGATTCTTAATATCAGCTATATTTATCTTACTTCCCTTTGCACATCAGGACATTAGCACATGAAGAACAGATTAATCAGCAGAAAATTAAAATAATAGCATACATATTAATAGATGGTAATTCGCACAACTTTACTTCCTTTAATGCATCAGAGGTGTAGAAAGGAAAACCCTCCAAAATGAGAAGTTACACTTTCTTCAAATAACTGGCTTTTTCCAATGGTCATAGAAGATGAAAAATAAGAGTTGAGGAACCTGTTTCTTAATGAGTAACTTTCCAGCCACACTGAGAGAATGAAATTACTGTATTAGATATCAGGCCAAATTCTTATTTTTAAAGTTGGCTCCATTAATCATGCTTATTCTGACATGTTCAGAATATTTAAAACTGGTTTTCCTTCAAGTCCTCATCATCAGAGGCTTCATTTTCATGTCATTAATAAGACCATTGATTGACCTTTTGCGACATTTTCTATGCATCTCTGTGATTAAAGATGAAAAAATTTTGCAATCACATATGGGACTCCCTCTGCTCTTTTTATTCAAGTTTCATCCTGAAAAAAAGAGGCTTGCTAGGGACTAGAAGCAAGAGGATACATATTCCTTCCAAAATGCATCAGTACTTATGGTAAATCTTGAGATTTTTATGCCCATATAAGACAAGCAGATCTTTTTTAAACTTTATGTTTACAGCCTCAACAATTGCTTATGACAAACAGTTTGGGAGAAAGACACGTTCAAGAAAAAAATTATTGTTTTCAGACAGCTTGTACATTCTGTAGAGTATTTCCTATTGCACATTTCCACAACACATTCAGATGCATCATTCATATCACACAGTGTTTTACATGTCAACTATTCTGCTAGCCATTCATTAATATGTTTAACACAAAAAAGGATAGAGTAGCAGCACCTCCTTATTGTAGGGAACACCAGGAGTATGTAAACACTGTGTAAGTGAGTTTTACACTACTGAATTTCCTTTTTTTTGGCTTCTAGTCATTCCTAATGCATATATTGAAATGATATCTGGGTATCACTATTTCAAGTAGGAGTACAATGAGGTGATTATATTATTGCTTTGTAAAGCAGAGTAGTAGCTACTATTTCCAAATAGTTCACTACAGTAAGAAAGTTTGATTTATTTAAATAAGTTTTCACACATAAACTGAAAAGCATCTTCCATGTTCACAGTTGCTACTTGTAAAAGTTCAGAAAAAGAATAACTTTATAAACCATTACATCACTATGTTTTACTGTCCTGGCTACATAAGGATGAACTTCCTCTCATCAGTTTTACTTTTTCTTGGAACACACTTAGAAAATAAGACAGTTTAGAATTTGTTCTGGTTTTTTAGACCAGATTTCACATTAAAAGTGTTTCATGTCTCTAAGTTTCTAATTAGATAAAAGTCTTTACAGTTAATCTAACGGAAAGCCCTATCACTTCCTTTTACCATGCACTTTTCTCTCTAAACTTTATTTTTTAAAAATTTTATTCTAAGAATGACCAGCTTATACTGCATATGTGCATCTAAGCTAATACATCTGCCTTCTCCTGACAAATGAAGCTGCTCAAAATGTTAAGAAAACATGTTTATGTAAATCTGATGATACAGACGGGCTATCTTGTCATGACTAAATTGGGTAGTTCTTCCCACAAGATAAAATTAACATGCCTCAAATCCTGAGCTAACAATGGTCTATTTCAATTATCAAAGAAGTAATGCAAAAAAGTTCGTTCTTGGAGTGGGAAGGATACTTGAGCAAAACTGCACTCATTTGTCATATAAATCTGCCCATTTAACCAAGTAGGCTGTTTAGTACTAGCACATGCTTCTGTCCATGCTTTTATAGCCAATAAAACCAGTCATTATTGTTGCTTTCATATGTAGGCTTGCTCTTTGCCCCTACCCATCTCTTCTGTCTTGCTCAAATTGATCTGTGTGTTTGTAATCTTAAATACTTATCCCTTTTCTCAGCATGTTCCCAAGTAATGGGCGGAGTGAGGAAGGAGAATGACACTTACACCACCACAATTCAATTGTAAAAATTTCCCTAAGGAAAGATCCGAGTATTGTCTCTTGTTGCATTAGCTACTGGCACGTTACCATGGAATGCACAGTTACAGAATCTGCCTTGAAAGATGTTCCCGCTCCAATATTTTATTGAAAGGAACTGGCTCCTAGGCCCAGAATTAAGCCAATGGCTGTTGCTGTCACAGTCGATATACAGACTGTGCATACAGTATGCTGCTAGCAGCAGGAATTTCAGCTGACATCATAGGCACAAAGCTATATTCTCCCTCAAAGGCAAGTAGCAGCAATAGTCTAATAACGTAGCTTCACCACCACCAGTCTGCACACATGGAGCTTTAGGAGCCTAATCTTTTTCAGCTCTCTACAGTATTTCCATCCCAGTAGCCAGATGATACATGTAATTTTTCCCCAGTAGTACCTAATTTAAGAAAGTAAAAATGACATTCAGAAGGTTGCAGCAAACTTTCTACAGCAGTTTTAGCTATAATTGCCAGCAATCTTGGTTAATTCAGGACTGGTATTCTATTCAGTATTACAGAACATATACTACCAGAGGAAGAAAACAAAACCTTACCTGAGCTATACTTTCCCAGCTTATTGGTTCTGATTGCTTCTTCTTTCTCTTTACTTATCTGACAGTTTAGGAGGTAGCGGACCTGCCTGTTTGAGCACTTACCCATGTAAAAGCAAATGCAAGCAAATCCAGCAAGAAGCAGCACAGCACACATGTAAGACTTATGAGTGTAAGCTAACCTAATGTACTCAGTTTCTAATGACTACACACATCCACAGAGGATTCCAGTACTTTAACAAAACCTTACTTTTGCCGGTTTTAACTTTCAATCACTTCTTACACTATTAACAAAAGAGAAAAAGACATGAGGGAGTATTATCAGGAAATACCCAAGGTAGTTTACTGAAAAGTCAAGTGTTCTACTAAGAAGAAATCACTTTTTTTTTTTCTCTATTAAAGAGGAACTGAGGCTAATAGGGAATGGAGAAATTGGTTCAGATTTTTGAATCCATGAAGGCAGCCAGAAAGAGTCCCAGACATGCATGCAGTATAAACACAAGGTTAAAATAATTTCACAGAAGTTAGTTTACTGTTTAATGTATGGTGATTAAAGTGCATTTATTACAGAATAAAGTTGTTTTAAAAGTGTGGCTACAGATATTATTAACATTCTCTTTAGACAATCACTGAAATCTGAAAGAGGAAGGGAAAAAGCTGACAAAGGAAGAAAAAGACTAGATGAATTTTTTTTCGTAATGCAACTTCTTGGTTGATAGTACAACTTTCTGTTGCAGTTGGCTGACAATATTATTTATGTTGCTGTTTTCCATTGCTTAAAGCCTTGGGAAAATACTTACATTGAAAATATCTCCATCAGATATCTTTAAATAAATGTCTGGGGAAATTTTTCATACAAAAAATGGCTTGGGCACTTCTGAACAGAGCGCTTGGGGGGGAAAGTGAGATGTTTCATCCACACTAAAAGAAACTGAGAACTTTTCTTTAAAATCCTGTTACACCTTCAAACTTTGAGCCAAGGACATGAAATTCAACAGAAGATGAGCTTTATGGTGTGAACATGCACTTGCCATTCTCACAAAACAGGAAGTTTTCACATAGACACTTTGAAAAAGTTTAGTTTTAGCTAGAGTAGTGAAAGATTCCATTTCAAGAAAGCACTTACTAGGCAAGGGTAATTGGACTTGCTGGTCTAGAGGCTTAGGAGAAGGGAAAAGAAAGGGGAAAGAAAATATTTTATATTAAGGAAAATCAGAAAAGATCTGTATCATCTAGAACACATATCTCTCCAGAGCCAGAAGCATAAACCAAAGTCACCAAACCTGACAACTTTCTGCCTGCAAGTATTTGTGGAAATCCCTGATATTCCCTCTATCTTTCCACATACAGGGTAACAACCTATTACTGGTGTTTTTCACCCTTTTTATTGAATCTAAGCTTCAACTTGACAGATAAGCTGTACAGATATCAGTATCACCTCTTGTGATAGAATTAAGATTGTTTTGTTTGAAAAAAAATCATTTGGAAAATTTTAAGATATTTTAGAAATATATTAGGGATTAATATTCAAGTACTCAGAAGTTTTTTGCCATAACTTGTACATACCTTTTATTTATTTATTAAGGCACCGTAATCCCATCCAAAACAAAGGATGGGCCAGATCTAATAATCGAACAAGAAACCATAGCAGAGAAAGCTGTTGTCTTTTGTGGTTTATTTGTTAATGCAGTTAAAATGCATATTGTATTAGTCAGATGAGTGAGGAAAGAAGCGTCATGATTTAATTAGTAGACTGTTTAACTGGACACTACTGGATTCTACTCCTCTTTGTCATGGTGGGGTTTTTTATGTTAATTAACTCCCTTAAGCCCCTCTTTTCAAAGATTATCTCTGCTTGTGATTTTCATTTCTTAGATGCCCAACTTGAGATACTGTTTGTGATCAGGAAACACTCTGAGTTTTCAAGTATTACCGGCCTCAATGGTAGCTGTGTTGTATATATTCAAATATTGAAAAAGACATCTTTTTTCACTTGATGCATCTTGATCTCTTCTTAAGAAATAGGGCCTAACTAACCTCTACACTAACTCCCAAAGGTATATCCATGAAATGAATTAATGTCTATGCAATAGATTGAGAAATGAGAGTAATAGCAGTGTCAGTCAAGAAGTTCATATTGATAGCACAGTCTAGCCAAAGTACATTATATATCCAGATCAGGACCACACACACAATAACCAATACAGAAAAATGGAAGCTGCTGACTAAGAAGGGGGTTCTTCAAGGAAAGTCAAATCAAGTAATTATAAACCAAAACATCACATACATGTAGGCAGGTATGTGTGCATGTTAGCATTAGTCAAGGTTACAAAAGAAGGTATAAGGACAGTGATAAAAAAAATTTAATTGAGAAATCCTCAGACCAGGGCAGGGGATGAGAAGGGCATTGACCAGAACTAATGCCATATCATGAGCTCCTTATTATCACCAGCACTGACTGTTACCAGCCCAATAGAAAACTGCTGCCAGCATACTTTCCAGAAAGATAGTTGGTAGGTAGGTCCACTAGGTTCTCATCTGCTGATTCTCACTGTGATTTTAAAGAAACACTCAGATCTGTGGTGTAAAACCTGAGCGTAGCTATTAGAATTGCCACCTATGAGTACATGGCAGAAGGAAGTTTTACAAGGAAACAGCGGAGAACCCAAAGACAATAACTTGCTGCTATTACATGTAGTCATAGACCTATCAGTATGTAATCTAGATGTAACTGATATAGAATAGAATAGATTTTCTGCAGTGAGATACATTCATAGGTTTAAACATCATATCTTTGTCTATTGTTTGTAAAACATCCAACATACTTCAGCAGTACTGAAATACAAGTTATGCTAGTTAGTGGTGTCCTCTAGCTAAGTATATCACCCAGTCAAAATTTAGCATATAGACTTGATCCAAGTTTTAGAGAAACGTAAGGACCTATACTGAAAACAAAGTATTCTGTATAAACTGAGCATTCAACCTCTGCTTTTATAAATATAGGTTTTGATCTTTAGTTAGTGTCATTGAAGTTTGCACCAGCTCACCTAAGATCCAGACCACAGTAGAATACAAGAATTTATTAGTTATTTTCTTTTAACTATGCACACCCCACTTCCTGAAGTAAGTTGGAAACATAAATCCTATAAAACATTAATACCTAAATACTTGGTAGGTATTTAAATCATGACCTGCTTTCGCAACATCCACAAACTAGTGTGAAACAGTGAAAAGAAGCATCAACACAACTATCAACATAATACCGACTGAATCTTGAATAGAGCCAAAAATACAACAGTTTTATTCCGAGTTGCATTGCTGAAAACTCAGAGTAGTGTCAGTGCCTGCACATGGAGTTGCCTGCGCTTAATAGTGATTTAACTAAGACCAGAATCTGCCACAGCAGTTATTTTAGAGGTGACCTTTAGATTTCCATTAAAAAATGAAATATTACAAGAACATTACAGTGGGTCTAACAGTGGGTGTGCAGAAAATCCTGGCTGCTAGACAAGGGCAAGGAGAAACAACACACATTGCATCTGCTTTAGGGACGTACAAATATCAGACTCATTTAAAAATTTGTAATAAAACAACAAACAAAATGCAGTACCCACTCTGTTTTGTAAGCACCTCAGGTGATGACAGTAGTGTAGGTTGTGTCTTCATTAGCGTTTCTGTTTAGCTTTTATCATCGGTGTTACCATAGTTCTTATGTGGGTGATTCATGAGCTAAGACTCACATACCATAGGGTTGCTGTTTCATGGGTCTTACAGAGCTTAAGGAGATTATTACATTAAAAAAAGCTGGTAAACATTAGGTTTGATTATAAATATAGGGGCAAATTTCCTGTCAACTCATTCGACCTTACTGCACACAATACCTTGTGAAAGCAGAAGGAAATTTTGGTAGTTATCATAGCAAAAGAAAGTTAAAGAAGGATTTGAAGCAGGACAACAATGTAGCCTTGCAGAAGGAAGTTTCTCTTCTTATGCATAAAAGGTCACATAACAGAGCAAAAACATGCTTGGTTTAGACTGTTCCAGTGACAGGTATGAGCTAATCAGAGGTCAAAATCAGAATCTCTATAGTAAGAACCTGAGAGCCTGGGTACAGATAACAGTATCCTGAAGACAAAAGGTTTGTTTAATGTGATAAGGAGAAGCAGCCAGTGAAGATTCAAAGATTGAAGCTCAAGGCCAGGCAAGAGGCAAGGAGAAGATGCTCCTCCAGTAAATATGAATCATGGAAACAATAGACGAGTTTTATCTGTGGTGATGAATAAGAAAGCATCTTTGAGATTTTATCAGAAATAAAATCACAGTCATTCTGCTTGTGTGTTTTAAGGGAAAGAACCAGAGGGGAGGCAAAAATTAAGGCAAAGAATGAGAGACAGAGAGAATGAGTCACAGAAGCTAGGTAAGATTTCTAGGGTAAGCTGAAAGGGTATATAAAACAGAGGAACCAAGAAACTTCTGTATCCATGAAAAGAAGAGAGAAGGGATAGCAACAGAGGAAGGAAAGACAAGCTGAGAAAAGCAGATGGGCACATCTTACTATATCACATTGGCAGAAATCAGCAGAAATCTATATAGAGAAGGAAAAAAGCCAGTGGAAAGGGATTGACTCAGAATCTGTAAAGATGGGTCTGCATATATCCTGTGTAATTACACTGGGGGAGGGGAGAATAAATCCATGGTGCAAGAAGTGGTCTGGGTCATCAGATTTCCACCAGAATGGTTTTGCTAGACACAAGACATTGTTGAGAGTTAATTAAGGCTGGAAGTTGGCAAGACAGGCCTTGCAACAAGAGGTAGAGCAAAAGGTTTTGGAAGGAGGAAAACAAAATACGGGAAACAGTTTCTGCAGAAGTACTGAACACTGAATTCACAGAAGGGCTGAGAGAGAGCATGGGAGGAGTGGACTGGCAATGTGATAATTAAAGTTGGGAACTAAGCAACAGAGAATGAGTAATGTTTCACAGAGAACAAATCAAAAGAACCTTGTTGAATGAAAAAACACAAAAAACAGACATAGGTTGAATGAGAATGCGGGAACAGCAAGTTATCAACATGAGATAAAGTCAAAATAGGAATATAGGAGATTCATGTGAAGAGAGAACAGCCTAAGGGAGTTCAGAGACAGTAGCTCAAAGAAAACAAGAGAGGAAAGAGCACCATGATGCAGGAAGAGCATCAAATAGCTGATCAAAATGGAAAAGGGGAGAGGAAAGTAGGACTGTGAAATAAATTCAAGTAATTCTCACGATGGTCTAATCTAGGGAAGGACAAAGAAAACCTGACAAACCTGCTGAAGTTATCAGCCTCAGAACAAGACATAAATGTGGATTAAAATGCTGTTCCTAATACAACAAGAGAAAGAAAGGAAGAAAGAGTGTGGATATCAGCATAGGAGGCAGGGCTATTATCAGGGATGAATTTGGTAGGTAGGGTAGAGAGAAATTTCCAGCCTTGGGCCATATATAAAATTAATCATATGAACTATATCAGAAGGTATCTACATCAGAACTGTGGATTTCCTACGTTCCATCTTAACAACTTAAACATTATTTTATCCACAGAAGGGGACATGGGGAGTAGACGAAGTATTAGACTGCAGCCCAGGAAAAAAAAAAAAAAAAAAAAAGAAATCCCAAGAGGCTAAACAGAATCCACAGTGTTCTCTAAAGTGTGACTCATGGGAGAGGACTTGTATGCTACCAAGCACAGATTACAGCTGCAGCCTACGCCTGGTCTCATTCTGCTTTTCTTTTGAAATTCAGAAGCTTTGACAGTCTTGCAATCCTGCTGCATGCAAGAGCTTCAGCAGGTACACCTTAGACAGCTGAGCCATTGTTGTAGTTACTCTCTAATTCAAAGGACCTTTTTTTTATATAAACTGAATATGAAGGAAGTTATCCATGTTCTGGTTTTGATATGAAATTACTTTGGGCCGAGTCCAAAAAACAGATACATTTTCTACTTTACAAAATGTAACTCTGCAACCAGAAACATTTAGGTACAGCACTGTACAATGGCTAATTAGCTTCTGGTTTCAAAAGCCAAGATAATACTTTTTTTTTTTTTTTTTTTTACAACATTTTGCCATCTAGATGAAGTTCTATACAGACCTAAAGTTAGTTTTTTCAGTCACAATAAAGCAAAAAGGCCTTGTTATCCTGATGCATCAACTTCTTTACCATTTTTCTCCAATACTCCTCCTCTAAAAAAAAAACAAAAACAAAAAAACAAAACCACAAATTGCTGCAGTCATAAAGAACCTAACATCCTTTTCAAGGTTTAGCAGCTACTAGAATTTCTCTTCAGCCTCTCCTTTCCAAGTCCGTCTCTCCAGAGGGATGATCACACCTTCCTTACAGCCCAGCTGCAGTTACTGCAGTTACACACCCACCACCACAAACCAGAGGGATCTGAGCTGCTTTGTGCAGGCTCTTAACTTGGGATTATGAGAAGCTCATTATGTTGAACACACGTCGAACATTAAAGAACACTGGAGGGGTTAAATTGCTTTCATCAGACTTTAAAATGTCTCTTAATAAGCATGTTAGTTGCAGATGAACTGAGAGAAGGTGCAAGTTTAACTATCTGAAAAGACTGAAGGCCTAATTTATCTGGAGGATGCAGTTAGCGCAGCAGTGTAAGCATCTCTAGCAATATTCTCAGTGTGTTTTTTACCACATATGCTCTGGAGAGTTTAAGTTTCTTAAATAATATTAGGTTTTTCCTCTTATTCAACCTTGGTTTTTCTCCTGAGATCAAGCATATTTCTACTTGGCACTAAATGAGATTGCAACATGAGCTAGAGAAATTCCGCTTAAGTAGTTGTGGCGAAATGGCAGCCTATGATAAGCAAAACTTAGGGGCGAAAATATTCATAGTTCTTCCCCAGCAGAATAAATACCACTGTCATTGTTTAAGGGAAAAATAAGAATAAAAATCCCCAAACCCTGTAAAGTGCTATGGTTGTGATCCACTTACCATAGAAGTCTTTTAGTTGACTTCAGTAGGTTTTGAAGTGAGCCTGTATCCGGTTTTGAACAGGATGAAAGTAAACATAATGTGTTTAAAACAATTGCAAATGGGATACCTGACTGCCAGCAACAGAACGTTTTACAGATTAAAATTTAGTATTTAGTGCACAACTCATACTCTTCTTACATATGAATATCTACAGCTGAAAACTTTTGTAAGAACAGATATGAAATTGAGTAGTCTGACTTTCAGCTCCTCATTTTTATATGATCTCATCATTACTGTATTACTGTTAGATACTGAAGCATGATCAGTATCATTGTGTTATAGGATTAATTTCTTCCCTATATACACTTGTTCCAAGCCTGGTTTCTGTTGGTATTCACTATGTAAGTTTGTTCATAGGTCTAGTCAACCTTATAAGAACAGAAGCCAAATTTGACCACATAGATTTTGAGTCATACTATGACAAAACCTAGTCAGGATGGCTTCACATATTCATAGGGCTATACAGTTTTTGTCAGTATTGTGGATTGCTTTCATATCATTCCAAGAATAGATTTTTGTCTGTAACAATAATAAGAGTAGGTATTGTATATTGGCTAACATTCATTACTTTAAAAATGCATAGGTAACAAAATGAGCGGCTAAACATAAGCCCATCTTTTGAGGAAGCCTGCATGGATTTTTAACCTAGGTATTTACAATAACATAGGAGCACTGTGATTTAGATTGGCTTGGCAAAGTTGATATCTTTCAGCCTCAAGCAAGTTTGTAAGTAGTTATTTTCCCCAAACTCAAAACATATAAATGATAGATGGATTTCTTTTTGTTATTAGAGATAAACCAAAATCCAAGGACGTTTTTTCTTGATCTTTTGTTATTTTTCAGCTGTGCACTGGTAGCTGTAGTACTACTACTAGTATTAGCAGTTGTAGCTCCAAGTTTTATAAGACATACTGATGATTCTTTCAGTGTTCTATCAACACTGCTAGTACCTTTGTGTGTATACGTGTGCACATAGAGGGCAAGGGGGGAGGAGGGTAATTACTACTCCTATTCACGTTTGCGTTGTATGCAAGGAGATTTTCAGCATTCAGATTTTTTTTTTCCTCAATTATAATTTTTTTATTCCCTATAGTCCTGCAAACTCCCTAGCCATGCAACCACAATTTCTATATTTTTACCAAAACCTGTGACAGCATTTTTACTTGTTCTTTAGACCTTAAATTCTGTCTCTCCTATTGTACAAGTTCTCCTGTGCTGAGGTCAGAAAAGTTTCCCTTTGTATTACACCTCAATTAGAATTGCCGTCTCTTCTTTAAGGTACCTAATTAGTTAGCTCACCATTTTGTGACCTGATCATTTCATTTATTTTGTTTGAAGTACGCTCTTGAATCAAATATTGAGAACTGATAGGTTGATTTATGATGCTACATACATGATCTACTGGTATTGTTAATAGTAATAAGAACAAATTTTGCAGGTTTTTCTGCATAAGGCAGTCCTAATAGCTTAAGTGAGAGTTTCACAAACCAGACAAGTGTATGACAATAACCACACAGTACAGGTTTAACAGCAGCATTTCAAATGGTTGCTCTTTTGTTCTTTTTACTCTGTGACATCTCTTCTTGCCTCAAATAGCTGTGGCACTAAATTTATCTTAAATCTGAAAGGTGCTAATTGAGCCTTTAGTTTATTCATTATTCAGCAATGGATCCTTAGTTATTCATTTCTCATATTACCAGAAAAAATTACTTATGGTAACACTGTATCCTACTATTAAGATGGCACATAAAGCTGAAATTTTACCACTGATAAGAAGCCACGGATTCCTAATTATTCTGCTTTGCATTCTGCATTTCACACACGAGCAATGCAAGAAAAAAAGCTGATGACTTACCATTATATTTCTTTTTGCTCACTAAAAATCCACTTTATGATACTGTTGTAAAAAGAATTATGAGAAACAGGCACGGATCTGGGATAAGAAGTCATATATATGGTGGAGCTTACCCAGGATGCATCCATACCTCAGCGGAAAGGTCATACACAGATTTCTCAGCAAGGCGTATTGGGTCGAAACAGTGCAAAAGCTATGGCAGCTGTATGGATTCCAGCTTCCAAATTCACCCTAAACTCACAAAACAGATTTGCCAAGTGGGGGCCAATATCCCCAATGCATAGCAGAACAATAATTTATCTTGAAACCTTTGTTAAAAGAGTATGGGGACACCTCTGAGACCACACAGATTACATACCTAGCAGGGGTGAGGTGGGGGGTTCTACATTTTCAGTGATCTATTCTCTAGTACCACTGGTTAAATATCATACCATTTCTTGCCTAATAACTGCTTGTAGCCTTTCAGGATAATTGTGCTTAGAAGCATGGGGTTTGTTATGTTTTGGTTCATTTACAGCACACCTCAAGATTTTTAAATTGTGGTATTGGAGTCAATATTGTAACTAAGAAAAGATGACAAAGGTACTGCCTCCTAATGCCATTTGAACAGTTTTTGCATCTTCATTGTTGCAAGGCTGAAAAATTCCCCACAGGATACATCCTAATAGTAAGAGAATAACTCATTATTTAATAACAACCTAAAAAAGCTACAGACATTCCAGAAAACAAGTCACATAAAATTTCTTACCTCACAATTCTAGGAAAGTGCCTGGTAAGGTGTCTTCCCACCTCTAGCAAAAGCACAAGTGAAGGCAGTAGTTAAAAAGCTCACAGCTGACTTAGATTTCAGCCCAACCCACCTTAAAGCAACTCGAATTTTGTTTCATTTTTTTCCAGCTGGTAGCAATCCCATTAAGATGCAGTGCCACTGATATACACGCTTACTAGCAGTCTCCTTCTTCCAAGTATATTTTGCACCAAATAGTTCAGGAGGAATAAAGCAGTTTGTGTCATCTCTTTGCCCACTGAAGGCTCCATGCCTTAGGGAGAAATCCAGTAAAAGTTTTAAGTATTTTTGCTCTTTTAGAGACACAGGAATGGCATAGAAATAGCAAAACAAGACAGCAGATTATCATCATAATACTGATTGTGTTAGTCTTGACTATTCTGAGACCTTTTTTTGCTCAGTTCTTAAGGATAAGGTACAATTTTCCTTTGTATTTCAGGTTCTCGTGTCTGCCGTGAAGTGGTGTAAATGGGTGGCCTGTACAAAAATGATTTTAACAGTCCTTTCCCATCTTTTGTGTTAGTTGCAGGAGGGAGCTTATCCATAAGGGTGAAATTTCTAAAGGCTTTTGTAAAAGTTAAAAGGAAGAGCCAAATCCTAAGAACTTTTGCATGCCTCCATTATTTTCTGAAATGTTTTAATCTTGACCTTCTACTGTTTATACTCTGTTGATCTCCACTTGTCTCTGACCAATCCTAATACAAGATGAAGAAATTATTTCTAGTGAAAAATAGTATTTCATATGGATTGTATAACTAGATAACTCTGAAAAAATATATAATTTTAAATTGCATCTTAGAAAATATGGAATCTATAATTGATGATTCTGACAAAACAGATGCAGACACCAAGTAAACGATGAGATTGATATGCTTTTAATGTAACTCCACAAAATACAAATCTTCTCAACCTAAGTAAAGACAGATAATAAACAACATGTCTAAGAAAAAATCCATTTGCACATCATATCTCATAGCTTAATAAGAACAGTGCTGCACAGACTGACAGCATTCCATCTGGCCTCCTTTAAAAAAATGTTTACAAGCACTTTATTATTTTCTTGAAATGACTTGTTTATGTAAGCTTTTGATGAGGTCTGTGAAAAATTCTTGATGGATAAATCGTGAAAACATAAGTATCCAAAATCCAAAGTTACAGTCGTATAGGTAAGCTTTGATTAATCACAGACTATCCATATTTGGAGAAATGCAACACCAAGAATAAGATACTGTATGAAGATACCTAAATACTATGTTTTATCAAGACAGTAATACATTCAAAATTCTCTTTGCTAGTATGTTCATGTTTCATCACAAAGTAGATGAAACCAGGTTAATTTCTGGGGACTGTGCACATTCCATATATCATTTACTCTGACATGTAGAAACCAACTGCAAAAATAGACAAAGCAAGTTCAAATTTTATTTTAAAAAATACTTTTTGAAATAATTATTTGCCTAGTGTTAGTCTATAATATTTTGTTGCCCATATAAGGTGGTACACTTTTAATGCTATTTTTATTAGTTGTGATCAAAAGACAATGTTACCAATAATAATTTCACAGCAAGAAGAAAGAAAGGGTCTCAATTCTTTCACTCCCAAATTATTTTCAGTAAGGAATAACAGGTCGTACCATCAGCAGGACTTTTCAGGATTTTAATCAAATTTAGCCTTTCTTGATTCTGACAACCAAATTTATCACTTGTCTCCAGTCAGCTCATTTGGGTAATCCTAGTCAGAATAGTGTGGGGAGGCATCTCTAGCCTAATAAAAACTCTTTAGTTCAGACTTACAGGCTGGGTATGGAATGGGAACTCTGTTGGTTTTCACCTGTGCTTTCCCATTAATGGAAAAGAACAAGAACTCTTGCCCTTTTCAGTTGGCCACTGCCCTGATAATACCAACTAAAATTACTTTTTAAACATCTAAATACAGATATTTTCTTGAGCAAGGTATTTTCCTGTACTTGAAAGGTCGTCCTGTAGGTGATACTGGGTAATTGTTAACTCCCTGTCTATTTTATAGGTCCTTATTTGTGGGGTACTATAAACTTCTATTTGGCCAGCCTTTTCCATTTGATTCTTATGAAAGACTGGTGGAAAAGTATAGAAGCAATGTAGATTATAGGATCATGAGAAGGTACTTCACTGTCTTTGTACTCACTTGAATTTCACTTGGCTGAAATCATCTCAAAGTAAGATAATATTATTAGTAGAAGTACTCAGAGAGGTAAGAAGGAAGGTAATTGTCCTGCTCACTGAGAAGTTCTGTCATTTGTTAATTAAGTCCACTGTACTTAAGGGTACTCCCAGAGTTCCATGTAACTGTATGCCCAACTTTCCCTTTAAAGCATACGTTTGCTATAACAGGCATCACCTTTTTCTTTCAGATCAATTCTTACAAAAATTATCATGCTTAAATGTCTTCCAAGCTACGATATCACAGTATTTTTCTACTTGAGGTTATTCCTTTCCTGTATCAGAACACAGAACTAGAAAAACAACATGCATTAGTCAAAAATACAGAGAAACTTGGACACTCCTAGTCTTCATCTGAATAGGGAATCTGAAGTTTAAGATCTGAATAGGGAGAAATGGGTTTCTGTGATCCAGCCTTCATTGCAGAGACAGGTTGGTGCTGCCTAAATCTCAGCATGAATTAGAACCGTTTCCAGGTATGATCCCAAGAGGGCCACAACACCACTGGCCGTTCTCGGTTTCCTTGACTGCACAAGTGGGAAAAAAGGTAGAGTTGCTCGGCCAACAACACAAGGAGAGAGGCTTCTCTCATCACAGACCAGGGTAATATCCTCTGTAAACATTTAATTTTAGTTTATAACCCACTTGCACTGGCAGAGAACAGGACTATAACTGAACCGGTGATTCAGTTCTTTGTCTATGTGGTAGGTTATTACTTTATCAGTGTTTTAACTTCTGTTACATAGAATTGCACTGTTCAGGCCTGCAGTGTACAATCAGTCCTCTTGGGGAAAATGGAGAACTGTAATTTGTGGTGCTAAAAGTCACCAATTCCTACCTCTTGTTGATGTTGATACCTGATACTTTCATTTGGTTAGACCACTATATATTTACTTGATCTGTGAAATCAAAGAATATTGTACTGATATAGTAAGATGCGCTGATGTACACGTCAGCCTAACATCTTGCCACATTTAAAACAATTGCTAATCCCTTGACTTAATACATTGTTGAAATTAGTAGCCAATAATTTGTTCCTGTAATTTAAAAAAATTAAAGTCTTCAGTATTCTATTTCTTCTTGTGAGCACGCTCGCAAAAAGCAAACTTGACACACCTATGTAATCACAGTCATGGGGCAAAGTTCAGATTTACTTTTGGGAACATTCACAGCAGGAAACATAATCAGAGGACTTATGCACATCTAGTCAGGGTACAGAAACAATATGATAATAGAACAAGTGTTCAAATTTGAAGTAGGCTAGCCTTAGAATTTCAAATACCGACATAAATGTCACTGAATTACAAATTAAGGTAAATTTATCTGTTCATGGGCATAAATGGATTGAAAAAGAGGTTAAAAACATGTCTCTCAAATGACTGATTAAGGTGAGATTCTACCATCACTGAGCAATACAAAATGAAAGCTCAATAGGTTCTTAGCAATTGTAAGAATATATAAATATCTGCCCGTTACAAAATGGCTTCTGTTATAGCACCCTGACTCTGCCAAATGTAAAAGCCCAGGCACAGAAAGGCATCTTGAGAGAAAACCTTCCTGCCAAGACCCAGTTGCAACAAAGGTATTTTGTGGGACGCTATCAACTCGGTGGCAGCACAGAGATGCTCCAGTGCAACAGTGTTTATTCTGGTATATTTTAGTTTAGAATGGATTTGATTAGCATAATATGCATTAATTTACTGATGGATTGTCATGCTTTAAATGATATAGAAAAAACTTTTGTGTAGCATTAGTTTGACCCCTCTCCCATAGCATAAACACTAGGGAAGTCAACAGCTAATATCCTAGACTTTCTTTCCTCATAAGACATCCAAACTGAAAAAAACCCACTGTAATTCACATGTATGTATAAATGGATATTATATAACCAAATGAAATCATATTTTGTTAATACATTCCAAATATTTGGTTTATAGGACTTGGGCTGATAAATATCCAGAGAATAAACTTTTTATTCTTAAAAAACCCTACATAATAGCTGAAATTGTATTATTTTCAGAAAGGTGTTCCCTTAGATGACACAAAAGTATCCTTTTGAATCATACATATATTTCTCTTTTAAAGGAAGAAGTATAATGACGAGGTGCATACCCCATCTAAACAGCAAGCCCCCCTGCCCCGAGCTAAACATCCAGCTATGTTTTTGCTACACTATGCCATGACACTTTCATCTGAATTGATTATAATTCAGTTGAATTGTGTTTTTTCCTTCCACAACACAACTGTGTCAACTGTATTTGTGCATCAACACTTGATACGCTGTCTAATTGTATTTGTGTTGATGCGTTTCGTGAAGATAACGGTAGTTATTTCACATTGTCTCAATAAGGTTTGAAAACATAAAAAGCAGGCACACAAAATAAGGGTAGAAATACACTGGGAATGTATGCTAGAACACTGCCTGGAGTACTAGGAAAAACTGGATAAAACATTTGTACTGTTTTAGTGAATTCTTTCCTCCACAGTATAACAGCGTTGTTAAGGTACAGTTAGAGGAAGAAGCCAGTGTGCTAGCCCCGTTACTATCAAAGAAAACAGGGTTGGTAGGTAGGGAGTAGCAACTCTATTATTACTTACAAAATATTTATGGTAAACCATGAAAATATCTTCATAATTAACTAGTTAAGATTGGTTAAACATTACAGTATAGACAGTAAGAGTGAGAGTCATCTGTCCAGATTTAGCATATGCACGTAGGTGGCTACCTCTGAGCTAGTCACTCAGTGCTTTCCTTTGTAGGCAGTGGAGAGAAACAGTCATTTCCAGAGGTCTGTTCATCTCAGACTAAGAGAGTGGTCAAAACCTGGTCTGATTAATCGCATTGGAGGAATCTCTTTTTCTCCCCACCAACTATAAGAGAACCCTTAACAACTACTCCATATGTACATGTCTATGTTATAGGTATCTAAAAGTGATGACAAAAATTCCTCCCAACTGCCAAACCCAGGGAATTACTATCTAATAAATGTACTGCAAAAATAATGGATTAGCTAGTTGTAGTTCCTAAGAAATTATTATTTGCTTTCTAGTCATTATCATTCATGTATGTGGGCAAAATGAATACTTAGAGTTGGAATTCAGTTTTTCAGATTTGCCTCTTGATGTTTTTCTATTGGCCAACTTGATCACTGGTAATTTCATGGGTGATTTTTGTACCATAGAATTGTCTGGAAATGTTATCACACATGTCTTTCGGATGTGATGACTTGGCAATCCAGAGAAGAAACAGCCCTCTGGTATAAAGGGGCTTAAAGAGAAAACAAGGGCAGAGGAAAATAGGATTTGTTGGGCAAAACTGTGTTCTCTGATGATACATTGGCTGTCCAATACTAAATAATAAAACAGGATTCTGGGAAGAGCTGAGTTTCTGCTGAACCACAGATAATGCTCTGAGCTGCAGAAGTGAAAAAACACATGGAAAACTGTTGCCTTCTGAAATTTTGCCATGTGTTTTGTTAGCTGTGATTTTAAATATGTTTAATAGTAACAAATGTTTGAGGTCCAAGTAACATAGAAATGATGGCCCACATCAGTAATCTGTTCCTTCCATCCTACTTTACCAATGCCCTTCAGTGTTAATGAAACGCAACAGTTAAAAGAGTATTTTCTCTGTAGCTTTCATTTCAAGGGTTAAATTCTGTCCTTGATTACACTGGCATGAAGCTAATAGAACTTAAGTTGCTAATCTGTATCAAGTCCAGATTTAATAACAGAATAAATAAAAGCTGAATTTAGCCCTTCTCTGTCTTTTTTTATACTCTACATACCTTAAATTGCCGGGGGGCTTTGAGAAAAGGGTCAATTTTAGTTGTTTCAGATCAGTCTAGTTTTCCCCTTTTGTGATTATTTTGTCATCAATATGGTAGCTGAAATTTGGACTTCTTAATCACCACTCTTGGAATCTGGAAAGTTTAATGAAAATGTGAACTTTGAATATAACATATAAAGTGTAAGTCAAATTCTCCTCTCAAGTAGACTGAAGGAAATCTGTTGTAACTATTAATTGATGTGGATTTATTCTGGATACTTTGGGCATCACAAGGAACAAAACCTAGCCTTCTTTTTTAATAAAAAATTGGACAATTTTTCTCATCAAGTCTAAATAATACAAGTGTATTTAAGTATGACAGTATTTTGATTTTGAAGGGCTTTGGTTTAAAAGTTCTCTGAGATAAAATGAAATAGTTAATTTTTCGTGGAGTAAGCTGTTACTGCTGAAGGTGCATAACGTCAACCTTAATGGCATTTGTGGGAATAACACTACAATTTTCTCAGTAAAAATAATATGATTAAAATCACTGATAATTTACAAATTAGAGTTTGTGATGCAAGTGGAGTTACTGAATTTATCATTGAGACTGTGACCTCACTGAAATCAGCTGTAAAACTGTTCAACATTGCTGTTCCTAGAGGGCATGGGCGAACCTGATCAGTGAAACTATGCATGCTCATGTCGGGCCTGGGCAATCTCCCACTGAAATTAGTGGCAAAACTTCCAGTGGCTCATGTGAAAGCAGGACCAAAACTTTACACAGAAATAATCAGATTCAACGCTCATTTTCAGTTACATAAATCTGGACGATCTCTTCTGAAATAAGGGGAATTACTGTGCTTTAACCCAAAGGAATTGGGAATATTTTTCTTTAATTCATGGAGGGGGGAGAGAAAAGGACATCCTTCCCTTATATTGCCTCACCACTGCATATCAAGCAAGACTCTATCTGCTGTCAAAATCCTTATCTGCTTAAGCTGGAGAGGAAGAGCTGACTTCACCATTTAAGGATTTAAGCTTTTATTGTCTACTGAATTTTCTGTTATCCTTATCCCTCTACTTATCCCCTTCCCCACCACTTAGCAGGTAGATTCCCTAAGAAGAAGGGACACATTTCTGTTTCCTGGTTCTGTCCAGGTTTCTTAAAATTTAACATACCTTATTCCATCAGTGTGTAATCTGAACTGAGACAACCTGAACACTTTCACTTCAGTCCTTCAGAACTACCTGGCTGGTTATGTTTAGATTATAATAGTTAAATTCAAAGCCGAGGCCTGTAGCTGAAACACTGAGCTGTACTGGAGGCTTACTAAATTCAGGATAATACCTCCAGAAGAGTCATTCAGCTCTGTTTGTCAGCGGTCAATGAAGTGACAAGCACATAATCTTCAGACGGAGGTGCAGCATTCTTTACGTAGCACGTGGAGTTTGTTCATCTCTGTAAGGTCCGTTGTCAGAATGAAATCTCCATGGCCTTACACAGAATTAATCTGCTTTTCTTTCTTTACAAGCACGCATCTGCACACAGAAGTGGGATTCTTCTTTGAAAAATGCAAGTCAGTGCTTTGGTAATGGGAGATCACGAGATTTTCTCCTAAATATGCCATAAAACTAAGATGTTTTCTTTTGGTTGCACCCATCACTGGCTCCTTGAAGACTGGAACTTCATTCTTCTCTACATATAGGCCTACCCTGTAATCATGTCCTCTATCCAAGGGCAGGGATCTATGCTTTTTGCATGATAGCTTCCAACCAAATGATTTAATGGAGTCAGCCAAGTTAATGGCAAAAAGCTCTCTGTTCTGCAGAGCTGTATCCCTTCAGCTAGCCAGTCTCTGCCCTGTTGAAGAAAAGTGACTACTTCTGCCTATAACAGCATCTAAGCCATCAGCTCAGACTTTAAATGTCTATATCCATAAAGTCAGAAACAATTTCCCCTAAGAAAGTACAAAATACACGCTCATTTTTACTCCTTCATGATCCACAAGTAGCTGTTCAGAGTGCCATGTTTTTCTACCTGACCTGCTGTTGCAACCTTTGTAGATGAAATTCTGACAGCCACCCAAAGGGTGTGACCCACAATGGCATGAAATATGGAGCCACAATAAAAATCAAATTATGGGGTATAAGAGCGCCAGTAAACGGATATAAAGAAATGCTGAAGGGAAAACTAGCGAATTTTTTTCAAATCTTGCAAAGGAAAATGTTGTCAGATAGGTCAGTAGCCTCCAGAATAAATACCACAAGAACACACGTTAAACAGCTTCTACAGAAAACAGCCAAAAGCAGATCAGATCAGTACTCTTAGCAGAAATTAAACTGGCATATATTTGTCCGTAGCGCTCTCAGCTAACATTGAAGGGCTGGGTTTTGTGTGTATGAATCACTCACCCAAGGTGCAAATGAAAAGGTACCAAAAAATTTGTGGTTCACAGCTGCAGACGGGAGCCGTCCACAGGTGCCGATTAATACAACAAAACCTCCTCATTCCTTCACATGCACGGGCACACATGAAGAGGTAGAGCATCCGAGCTCCGCAGAGCCACGCATCCTTAGAATGAGCCGATGTGACTGTTACAGGGAGGATTTATTACAGAAAGAAGGCAGCTAGGAGTCTTTTCTGATGGAACGTTAGCCAGCCTGCATTTCCCTGGGAGGAGGTGCTACACAGCGTGGAGGTTCTTCTCCCAACAGGCGGCATCTAATGGATTACCTTTCTGAATCGTTAAGAGAACGCAAGGGATCTTAGTAGGGCTCAGGTATTGGATATTAATGGGTTACACTCACAGGCTAGGAAAGGGAGATAACTTAATTTTGTGAAAAAGGCATCAAGCTGAAGCAGCAGCTGATCGAAGGCCAGTATCCCTTGAGAAGGTCATTTTCACTCTATCAGCAGCCTGCCTCCCCTTACTATTTTTTCTCTACACACAGCGAAATATTTCTCCCTGACGGTGACATTCATCTTTCATCCGGCAAAAGCCTAGCTTACTGTTTCAAAACCACATCTTTCTCTTCTTGCTTCGCAAGTCCCTTTTCATTTTGGCAAGAGAGGAAGAGGGAAACGTTCATGGCAAAAGCGATTTAAGAGAGAAAGAAATGCAGAATCTTTCACTCACCTCTTCAGCACCAGGCAGGCAGCCTCCACCTCCTCAATCCATCAGTACAAACGCTCGCATCCACTGGCGCGTCTCCTCTCTGCTTTGGCCCTTTTTCACATCAGCATCTCTGGTTTGCAGCGAGCAGACACACCATGACTGCAGACACTAGCCCCGCAGCCCAAGCGGGAGAAAAAACCTGCCCTTTCGCATCTTCTCCCCAGAAAACGAGCCTGTTGGGGTTTTTTTTCTCTAAGGGGGGGGGGGGGGCGG
>JANZLQ010000092.1:4897545-4909771 GCA_026212715.1 Elanus axillaris | reverse complement strand
AGGGGCCGGGCGGGTCGGGGCTTTCGGGCCGCGCCTGGCGCCGCCGTTGGGCTCTGGGGCGCCCCGCAGGCGCGCGCCCATCCGCGCTCCCGGCCTGGCGCGGCTCCGGCCGGCGGCTCCGTGTCCTCTGCGGCAGCGCGGATGGCGGCTCTGGCGGCGAGTTTCGCAGTGCGCGGGGCGGGGGGCTGGCGGGGCGGCGGGAGCGAGTGGCAGACGCGGCACGGCGACGCAGTCGGGGGTGAAAGGAGCGAACCCAGGTTGCTGACTTCCGCGGAATCCGTCTCCTGTTGGCATTCCGCTTTCGCTCTCGGCGCTGGGCGGTTGCTCGCGGGTGCTGCTGCCTGCTGCTGCTGCTGCTGCTTTCCCCTTCCTGCCTTTCTCTTTTCCTCGCCCTTGCATTTCTGTGCGGGGAACTTAGGACAGCTTTTCTGAAGTAAGGATGGCTGTCATTTTCTTCTTTATCTCACGACTGGACTTACCCACTTATATTTTACGTTCTTTCTAGCGTCTTTCTCCTTGCGGCCGTGCTACAGTACCAGTTGCATTGTTGAATCTGCAGCCCTGATCAAATAGCTGTGATTTCTCCCTACACTGCTCATTTTATAAACGTAATTTGTTACCGATACACTTCTGCAGGAGGTAGTAATGGAGACTTCCAGACACAGACAGAACGCAGGCATTTTTCTCCCACAGTAAGGCTAACATCATACAGCGCAGAAAGCATCTGAATCCTGTAAATAGTATGACTTCCAGTGCTGATACTATCAGCAGAGCTGTAGCATCGATGAATTATAACAACGAAATATTTTAGTGTAAAACGCAACGTAGCAACGTTATTTTTCTTGCACAGAAATAAGAGCCATGAATCGGTATACCGCGTGAGGGAAATTTTCCTACAAGTCGTGAATCTTAGGTCTTTTTCACACTAGAAGAGTTTGCCAGTACATCTAGACTGGCAAAGTTGTTCTGGTAAACTCCTAACATTTAAAAAAAAAAAAAAAGAAGTCATATACTTAACTTAATCATTCTCCCAGCAAAATTGTAATATGCAAATCATAAATTTACCCTGCTTTAATAAACAATATAATCTCAACAGTTTTATTTTGAGATTTTAGTTTTCAATATTATGTGCACATATGTCTTTTGGTGCATTTATATGACCAGGTAGCGGTCAATTTTAAAGTTCTAATAGTGTCTTGTTTTTCAAATGTACTCTTTACTTGCAGCTGCATAAACCCCTGATATAGTTATGTTGGCAAGGGAATAGAATAAGAAATTGTATCTGTGGTAACCGAGTAGTCTAGATAATAGGATAAAAGAACAATAACGAGGTGTACAGGTTTAATCTGCTATTCCATAAAGAACAAGTAGTTACTATAGAAACTGTCACATTACATGTATCTTTAGTACGGTACTTTATATGTGAGAAAAAGCATCTTCCACACATTAACCATCTTTGGCAGAAATAATAGCATCAACTACCATCATCCCGGATAGGAAGATCATCGTTCACACGCTCTCTACAAATGTCATCACTGCTAGGTCTTTTCAGTTGATACAGCAAAACGTTTGCTTTCTTGCAGTTTAGGGGGAGGCACCTAACTGTAGATCAAATGTTGTCAGTGAAGGAATTACAAGCGTGCAGTACGTGAGTAATGGAACAGGTCTTTCTCTGAGAAGTTTAGCTGTTGTAATTTCAACACCACAGTATGGGAACTTGCTGTTGATTAATGGCAGAGCTAAAACCCAACTCATCTGAAGAATAAATCAGCCGATATGGCTGTGTTTTCTTCAGTCTCACCTTGTCCTGCATCCAGAAATTCTCAGTTAAGGCCTTTCAGCACGCATTGATTGCGCTACATGTAGCTAAGCTCCCACAGGAATTTAAAGAGAAATATATGTCTCAAAATGGCATATAGGGGTATTAAATGCCAAAGTCAAATGGCATATAAAAGCAGTTCTTTAGCTCAGTGCTCTAAATGTTGTTCTTTGTATATGGATAAATCAAAACCACACAAATACATACTGCAAGTGAATAGTTCGCATTGCTTTTTTTTTGCCTGGAAATAGTAAACAGTAGTTGAGAGAATCGTGATGATCTGACTGGATTCCTGCTCCCTCTTCCATGTCAGGCAGGTCACCATTTTTTCCTATATCAGAGCAGGTTTTAATGTGAAGGGAGTGGCATTTGACTGTTGAGGTGTAATATCTAATATGCAGCTTACTGGAACCCTTAACTGCACAAGTTTCACTCAATTTGCCAGTGCTATTCATTGACCCAAACCCAAATCCTTGCCTGTTTACTGTTGCTTTCTGTTTGGGATCAATCAAAATAGAAGCATTCATACATGTTTAGTTTGAAGACAATAGTGCTAAACCAGAAATGTACTCTTAAGTGGAAAATCCCACTGGGATTTTTCTAATCAATTACCCTTTATTATACCATGACAACATCAAAATATTTATATGCACACATGCAATGTTCTTGGTGAATGTACATCTCCAAATGATAGAGGGTAAATTGAGAGGCCACATCTGGTCTGTAATAAAAATATAATAAAAGACATTTTGTATTTCATTCAATTTTCTACCAAACACCCTCTTTTTAACAAGCAATTGTAGATCTGGGTTAGATATTTATAGATGGGTCTGCGATTCTCTCAGCATGGAGAACTGAACGGAACATTTAGAGAAGAATAAAAAGGCAGTATTTTTATTTTTAACCCTTTCTCTCATGTGACAGAGTTTAAAATAGCATCAAGTACAGATGACTGGGATCTGATAATTGTAATTATCTGGCATACTGTTGCTTTGTACCAGTGATTGTGAGATGGTGGGGAAAAATACCCATCAATGCACCTTCCAGCAAGTGGTATCAGCCTGACCTCATTTGGCTTTATCATTTAGGATGAAAATTCACTTTCTACTAGGATTTCACCCTTCTATCTCCTGCTCACATCCTTCAAGTAACTGAGGGTTTCACCTAATATCAACTGTTTACTCTTCCTATGAGGTCCAATCATGGAAGACATTTGAGAATGTGAAGCCAAATAACGAGTTACAGCTAATACCACAATCAACCCAAGAGGACTCCTCTAGTTTTTCAGCAGACAAAAAATTTAAAAAGAAAGAACCAACCAAACCCCCAAAACGTTAAGTGCCTTACATACCTTCCTTCACAGTTTCATTACGTACCTACTGTATTTGCAGCTCACAGTCATTGGCTAAACTGCTGAATCAGCAGTTGCCATTGAAGCCAAGTTTGGAAAAACAAGCATTAAATCCAGCAGCTGGTAGACAGCTGCTTGGAGGCTTGCCTGCAGCCCTGGAAGATAACGCTGGCTTTCCTGTGCGGTTAACTTTACGTAGCAGTCCTCGCTTGCCCTAAGCTTTGTTATGGATACACGGACCCCAACTCCTTGAGAGCCTCTACGGGAAGAAACCTGCAGATGGGGATACCATGAAATAAGATAAAGGAATGTAGTTCTTCGTAAGGGACCCATCCTTCAAGGCTGCATTATTACGTTAAAAAAAAAAAAAAGAGGGAGAATTAAAGTATTCTTTTCCTCATTCTTTGTTACTAAGGGCAAAGGAGTGGGAAAAGAAAACAAAACCCCCTCAAACTTTAACCCAAAAAGAAAGTGGGGATCCTTTAATAAAGTATACAACAAAAGATCTGTGAAATGTGAACAACTGACAAAATCGCTTGAAATCAAAATATGATTCTTTGGGAATTACACCCAAGGAAATGCAATTAAACAAGGCCGGGAATTTTTTGAAACCAAAGCTTTTAAAACAAAAAGTACCAGCTTCAGATCTCCTAGTAAACTAGTCTGAGCAACAGGCTATTGGTTACTCTTGGGATACCCTCTTCCCTCCTGCAGTCTTCCTGTTTGAAGATTTTCCACTTTGTAAGAATGATTAAATATTCATCGAAGCAGTGAGTTGAAAGTAGGTCTCTCCCACTTGAGGATACAGGTAGGCATTTAGGTCCTGTTTAATTTTTGCAATAACAAACAAACCAAAAGAAGAAATGTATTGATTTCAAATATTTTTTGTTTTGTCACTGACGTTCTTGCCAGCTGAAGACATGTCAAACTGGGGCCTCAAAAGAATTATATACATTTTAATAGGTACTTAGAAAAAAATGTTAGAATTAAATTTCACATTTCCTGTATCCTTTACACATGATAATTCTACTTCATGTAGGAATCATGAGCTATAGCTACAATTTCAGCAGGCACTATTATTTGTCCCTTTTATTACCTTGTTGTGTTTGATTAACAGGAATAAGAAATTGGTGGTTTAAAAAAAAAAAAGACTGAAAATTTTGTTTGAGGACACAAAGGTAATTCTGGGAAGCTATGGAAAAAGAGCTGGGGACATTCAGGTAGCTTTACTACGGGGACTTTAGATGCCAGAGCAGTTCTGTAAAAGTTTGGAATACTGCAGTCAGGTCTAAGTAATTAGTTTAGATAATTGTACACCCATTTTGTATCTACATAAACAATAAAGATATTACGTACATACACCTACCAACTGGTGATCATTTAAGAAGTACAAAGTAGATATACAAAGTGATAGCTTTAGCCAGTTGTAACTGATCACTACCTATTTTGTGAAGCATTTTTAGACAGAGGGATAAAAAACTGTACAAAAGACTGTTTGGTCTACAAGTACATTAGTGCTAAACTAATCGAAAATTGTATAAATGTGACTCCTGGTTTTTGTGCTTTACCACTCCTCTTTTTTAAAAGTTTTTGCTCTGTCAATGACATGCACAAGATCAATTCAAATGACAAATGGAAGTGACTTAGAAAGCAATTCAGCCTCCAGACGTAAGTCTCAAAGACCATTTCAGCTTTCAAGAGTATCCTGTCTGGCCTCCAGCTGCACCCAAGAAATGTCCAAGTGTCCTGTAGGTCTTAAGTCATACCTGACAGTCCCAAGCGATACATCAGATACTAAAATGACATTAGAAACCTACATTTAGCCACCTGAATCACTTTGTTGCTAACTGGGTGATAGAATCAATGAAACAGGCAAAGCACATTATGCCAACTTTACCTAACAAATGAACTGATTAAATTGATAAACATTTTATCAAATCTATCAATAAATGTAGTTTTCAGAGTTTCTTATAACAATGTTATTTTTAAAAGCACATTAAAATGGCAGTAATTTCTATCAGCTGATGAAATAGTGTCTGGTATCTGTTATGATTGTTGCAAATCTGATTCTCTGTTTCTGTTCGACAGAGTTTTGAATACTCTGTATATAATGTTCTTAAAGATAAGCACATAGTAGCATTGTTGAAGTGCCTATGCTTAACCTGACATGTTTACAGAAGCTGCACCTAATATTTTAGCCCACGTTAAGTAACAGGTTCATTTCACTGTTGTTGTGGCTTGGTTCCTATTGCACTAGTTGTTTTCCAAATAAATGATAAAAAAGGTCTCTTTGCAAAACAATGTCATTCACTTCATTCACTTAAGACAGCCTCCTTCAGGAACGCATCTCTAATCAGAAAATTTGTATACTGTTAAGACATGTGTCTATTTGTGATAGACTCCTTTCAGCCAACGCCTGTGATTTACAGCTCATTGGAGGAATAAGGCTCTCAACCCAGGAGCAACATTTACTGGGGAGGCACTTCAAAAAACAAACCATCCTCAAAGCAGCCCACACATAGGCAGTCTTGTATTCAGTTAAGGTTTAGGAATTTTTCACTGCTGGAAATAAAATATACAGACTAAAACATACTGGGAAGCACTATTGTAGAACCTCATTCAGAACAGAATGCAATTTTCATTCAAGGAGTATAAGTAGTTTTCCTTAAGAACATGGCTTCCCATGAAAAACGTGAAAGCTGCAAAGTAGCAGCTCTGAGTGGAAAGTGGAGAGGCAGACTGCCTCTCCATACAGCTCCACTCATGTTGTGCAGCCATCTGGGCCTGTGGTTCCAATCAAGATATGTTTCTTCTACTCTCATTTCAAACAAAATTGACAAGCCAGACCATCTGAAGCAGAAGAGGATTTCACCCGCCTGTAGTACTGCATTCTTCTTTTCCTAGAGGTTTTATCAGTTCTAACCATTCAATTGTACTCATCTTGGCACAGCGTAAGCAGTGTGAACTGTAGGATAAAATTGACTTACTGTAGCTTTGCCAGCATGCTAGATCAGCAAATATAAGTAGTGGATTTGTCAACACTACAGTTTCACCAGTTTCTTCTTCCTTGGGATTTCTATCAGGTCATTTTTTAAAGTAGCAAAAAAAAAAAAAAAAAACCCAAAACCCTCGCACCCTTCTAGCAATGAAGAAAATGTGAAAAAGAAGTGCTTATACAAATGAGACTGAATTAATGTTCCCTTTAACCTTCTCCTGTTGTCTTGTACCACTATTTGCAGTCTTTCAGTCTGTGCAATGATTCATATATTCAAAGCAAGTTTATGTTAATTTTCAAGATTAAATTCCTCAGTATCTGACACAATTAATTCTAGATATTTTGTTCCTCTAAGCCTCTCATTTTTATTTATTGTTTGACAGTAGTATAATCAAATCTATACAGGAAACTATCTTTCATATACCTCTGTTTCTGATTGATTGTGATTCAGTTATACTATAGAAGTTCAGAGAATATTTTCACCATCTTAATTATGTATTTCTCCTAATGAACAAAAGTGAAAAAATGACTGCTCTTTTACGTCTGAGCACGTGCAAGGTTAATTCACTATGTTAAAGATAACCAAAATGTTGTAACGGTCATTTTGCTATGGAATGCCATTTTGTGATGCAGAATTCCCGTTGCACAGATATAACTTCCAGATACAGAAATTTAAGATATTTAATAGAGCTATTTCTTGAACTTCATTCATGCTGCTTTAATCTTTTGGCCTTCTGCTCCGCCCCAAAAGACAAAAAGGTTTTTTTTAAATCCAGTCTCCCAGCAGAAGTTCTGAGAACTGAAAATTTGCAATTGTGCTTTTCTCTCACATTAAGGGCTTGTAAGGCAGTTGGACTTAAAAGTTTAAAACGGTTTTTATTAGAGTAAAACATTGCCACAGTCCCCTGAAGGGTATTTCTCCAAAAGGTCAGGCATTTTTAGATACCACAGTAAAAAGATTAATACCAAGACTTCTCCGCGGCTCTAAGGAAGCTGTCTGCTCTCGTACAGCTTCCCACCGAGCCTCCGGCCTAGCCTACCTCCCTGTTCATGTCTCTCATGAAACCAGGGGAGAGGGCAAGGGTCTGCAGCAGGCAGGAGGGTTAACAGCCTGCAGCCGTACCTCTGAGCAGGGTACTCTGGCTGGTGAGCGATGGCCACCAGCTGAGCAACAGCACCCAGGGAACCTGGTGGTAAACTGGCTTGTCATGATTTCTCAACTGTTTGGCTGACCTGAAGAATTACTTTAAACTGCTTTTTGCCTCTTCCCTTCCCATCCGCTCTTTTTGCCCTGTCCAGCTAGACAATAATCTGTGTAGGAAATGCATCTTCTTTACAACAAGCCTCTGTGACAGAGCAGACCTTTCTCCATAGGAATCTCTAAAATTTACTGCAGTATAAGTAATATTCATAGAACATTTGTCAAACTGATAATGTCATGTTCACCTTACCGTATCAATTTCTTTGTGGCTGAAACTTGCTGTATTGCATATAGTCTCATAGCTATATGTCTCCATTACGGACCAGCAGAAAAAAAGGACAAATTTTGACCCAGAAAATCTGAAGTGGGGTAACAACTCAGTGGCTGAGGCTCAGCTTTTTGGGAATAGTTATCTCAAGGCTTCATTTTTCTCTACAGTAATTGATCCGAGGACTTTGGCGCAAGTAGTACGTATGTCAGATTGTTTTCCTGCCTTCGTGCATTTTGGCAAAGTCTTCCCTGTAGAGGAAATTAATAAATTTCAGGATGACGTTTCCTTCTTCATCCAAGAGAACAAGGAAAAAAAACCAAAAAAAAAAACCAAAAAAAAAAACCTCGGGGTTATTTTCAGTCATTAATTTTTACAATATTTAAAAAACTTTCTCTGAATAAAGGAAAGGTACTTTGTCAGAGAAATAAAAGCCAAGAAATTTCCTAATTTGTGTGACTAATATGCTTGCAAGATCAGTTGATTGCATGTTATATGTATGCACATGCATTCACACACTTAGGTATATGGGATGATCATGAGTGTGTCTATATGTTAAGTTACAAATTTAGAAAACTTAAAGAAGATGAATTATATGACAGACACAAGCAGCTAGAGTTCTGAAAAGCAAAATCAAAACACTGCAAAAGATATCAATGCTTATACTTCAACATGCAAGCAGACTATCAACAATTAGAGCTAAGAAAAAAAATTATAAGCCAGCATTAATTTGTTACTTCTCTTTCACCTTCCTTTTGATTGTTTGCTTTCCTGTATACAGTAATGCATGAATACAGTTCATTAAAAGAAAGAAAAGTTGCTTTCATTTTGGAGAGTACCTTCTGATGCTGTATGAATGACCAGCAATCCACAGTCCACAGATTATACACTACCAGAGCAGAAAGCATATTTTATTATTTCCACGATAGTGTTTTTGGTGATTTTACTTTAAAGGATCTGACACTGACATCAGTCAGAAGTAGGGTACTTGTCTTGGGCAATTATTGATCTTACCCTGTAGATAATTCTTGTACAAAAACAGAATCCAAGATTTATTTTCCAGGTTGGAAACTGTCTCTATGTGAAACACAAGTCTACTCTAATTCATCCCCAGGGTTTCTAGAGATGCTGTGATAAAAGACATTCTGTAGACCAGAATTTTTAAGTTCTTTAGATGTTACTCCTCTTTTCGTAAAGCATAAATGATTTAGATGGTTAAACCCATTGCTTTCAAGCAGATGGTCACAGGCAGTCTTATTACCAAAATGACAATTTAAAAAAAAAAGAAAGTTAATCAGTTTCTTGGATTTTAATACAGAAGGTAGTGCAGATATAATAGTTGTAGTTTCTATGTTAATTATTTTCAGCAGTTCTTTGTTATTATGATTTCACATGCACTAAAGCAAAGTTTCTAAAACCAAAAACAAAGATATGCAGAAGTCTCTTTCATTCTTTACTGAGAATTAGGAACCTCTTGTTTATCAGAGCAATCTTTCCTGTTCCTTGTTAATGCTGGAAACATTTTGGATTTTTAAGGGATCCCCAGAGGCAACCACATTATGTACTTCTCCAGTGTACTGCTGACATTTTTACTATTTTGATAACCTTAATTTCTATTATGTCTTTCATTCAGATAACATCCCAAAATCCTTAGTATTGGAAAAATTATCAGTGGCTTCAAAAGCAGATCCCATAACACTTTTATAAAGTTTACAGCTATTGTATTTTTAGTGAGAATATGACAGACACTACTGTTGAGGTGGTGATTTTATACTTGGTAAATCCCTAGGGCTGTCATAAGCCAATGCACAGTTTTGAAATAATTTGAAACAGAATTGTTTGTTATTTCTGGTCCAATACCAATATCTGCAGCATTTTCCTCAGTTCTTTTAATACCCTAGTAGCTCTTTGGTTCTTTTAAACAGGGACCTTCCACCTCTCAGTCTTTTAAGATAAGAGATACTCTTTGTCTCTGGGCATAGGCATCCTTTGGGACACTGCTGTTTACTCCTGTTAAATTATTACTGAAAGACAGAGAACTATCGTAGCAAAGAAGAAGAAAATATTCTGGCTTTCAAAGATGTCAACAGAATTTTCCTCTTCAGGTAGAAGACTTGGTAAAGCTGACAGGGTATAGGCAGGTGAGTTCTATTTCATTTAATGTGGTCTACCTCCTGCTCCAAGCTTACCAGAAAGAAATTTCAGCCCAGTTTTACAGTAGTATTATATTTAACCTACTCCCTGACACAGCTTTAATGCTGGAAGCAATGAGACTCAAAATGCTGAATCTTAATGTTAAATTAGCTCGTACAGGGTTCTCAAACTATGCTCTTGTGACTGGTGACTCAGATATTTTCTCAGGGAGTCTAAAGAAGATTTTTTTTTTTTTTTTTTTCAATTTAAACAGCAATGAGCAAGGAGTTATTAAGGAAGGTGTGCTGGGAAAGGATCTTCTGCAGTCATCTCGTCACTCAGGAAGGAAACATGATACAAACACTGCATTTTAAAACATATATAATAAATGCTAACACTCACTAGTTTAATATTTGTTACCTCTAAAATGGTGCTAAACTATTGCAGTGCTAGCAAGAGAGCTGCTAGGTCTAGAAATTTTGTCAGGATTATTTGGCTACTCACAGCTTGTGAGCTCCCACTGTGGGATTTCACAGCCGCTGCGTACTGGATGTGCTGATAGCACACCATGATGATAGGCAACATTTTTCCTTCCGATTGTGTCTGGCTCTGCTTTTCTTTTCCTTGTGTGCCTCTTCCTAAGTAGAAATGCTGCTACTAAGCATTTCAAAGAGTTGCATGAATATCACAGAGAGACATCTGAGATATTCACAAAACATTCATATAATATAGAATCTGTGTTTACATGTTATTTTACTGTGTTATGCTACACTGTATGTCACTTTGTGGCCATGCATGAGGCACATGCTTTGTACTAAAACAAACATTTAAATGGCTTTGAGTTGAAAAATGACATTAGTATGGAAAAGGATTTGTAATGTGATTTAATTGATTTATGTAATTGAAAACTAAAACAAAACACCACTGTTATATACTACAAATGACTCCTTTGTCTTCTACAAAATTTAATTTGTTTACATGCCCTGCAGCCATACTGAGAGAACAGAATAAATAGCAACTCCTCTTTGGGCCTGTTTGAAAAAAAGAGTCAGGAAAGGGAGGATGAGAGTGGCCAGAGGGTTATGAGAAGGAAGAGACGAGTGCTCAGATAAAAAGCAGCCCAAGGGAAGATTACAAGTTCTCAGAAAAACAGATCAATAATGATGTTAACTATGCAGCTGCAAATGTAACCATTTGCATTTTGAAAACATTTTTCCCTACTACTTCACTATGCCCAGGGTGTCTAGAACACTCTCTGCAACAGATAAATCACCTTTGAAACGGCACTATTTTAATGGAAAGTCAAGATCCTGAGGATGCCGCCACATTTTTCGGTATAGGACTACTAGAAATACCCCTCCTATTGCTTTCTCAGTAAGATGCAAAGATCTGAGACTGCTCTAACTTACAAGTAACTCTCCAACAACCTTCTACTGCCTTTGCCTCCTCCCTTTTCCCTTTCACCTCCCTAGACCTTTCACCCTTTGGGTCCCTTGGGAAAACCATGACGAATTTCCACCTGGAAATTTCAGCCTCAGTGTTAGGTAGCCTCTTTTTGTTGTTGATGATGGCCTTTCCTCTCCACCCTCTTTCTCTTCACCACATTGAGACTTTTGACAAGGTCAAACAATTCATCTTTGCTTCTATATTTATATCGGGGAAGCTCCCTTTAGTAGCATGATAGCATTTCAGATAGGACAGCTTGACAAAAACAGTAGATGAGAAAGCTCTTGGTACAGAGACCTGCCCTGGTAAAATAAAACATATTTTCAAAAAAATGAAAACAGCCTGAGTGTTCATACAAAATAAGCACCCACTAGCTACATGGAGATGTCTGGCCACAGAATAAATACTACTTAATGGCTCCACAAAAGAAAAGCTATCCTAAACACCACTCCATACATTACCTTGCCAGCTTACTGAAAAAGAAAGGCATAAAAGTGTCTTTGTTGTATATTTTCCACTCAGGACTGCTGTGCAATAGCAAAGGGTAGCACCAAAAGAAGACATGAAGTACAAATGCAATGAATGAGGGATGACTGAGTCAAAGAAAGCCAGTAATCTTTGACTGGAAGGAATAAACTCAAGGGCCAATGAAAGTAGTCCTGTCTACTTGAATGAATTGGTCAAATGTATTAGGAGATAAGTGAGAGACACAAAGAAGTGAAACCCGAATGCTGGTAGTACTTACTGGCAATATGGTGATAAAGTGATCAAGAGAATTGAAATACGTTAGGAAGGAAGTCCTGAAAAAGAGGGAATTGCGAGAAACTAAAAATGGAAATTGAGATGAGTTTAAAAAAGGCTATTAAGTATTTGAGAGCAAGTGCGAAAAATAGTGATAGAAACCTGTCTGGCAAAGAAACAAGTGTATCTACCAGTGCGAGCGGCGGAGGAGCAGGCAGGACGACTCAATGTGAGTGATACAGCATTGCTCACTTTATTCAGTGACAGGAGTA
>JANZLQ010000092.1:4873229-4897445 GCA_026212715.1 Elanus axillaris | reverse complement strand
TGGGTATTCACAACTAATTCCCACATCTGCTGTAAACAGCAGATGTGTGCTACCTCTTATCAAGGCCTCAAGGACACTGTGTTTTTCAAGAAGCCAGGATTGTCCGTGAGAACCCACAATATCTTGTGGCCCTGTTGTTCAAGAAATTCCTCTACATACCAGCACGAGAAAGGTAGACAGAATGCTATAGAAATAGTTGTTACAGAAAGATGGGAAGTTAAATTAAAGCAAGCAGTGGCTTCTATGGCTCAAGCCAGAACGCTGAATACTCTGTGCAAGAACAAGTGTTGGCTTATGAAATGATATGAGGAAACACTTATGGTGTGATACTATCCCAAAGAAGATTGGTATCAATGTGAAATAAAACTACACAAAGGCTCTGGAGGAGTGTGGAGTTTAAGCTTCAGTTCTTTGCTACTCTTATTTATGTTTACATTCAGTGTGTTACCTTACCTAGAAAGAATAAAATTACTTTAAGGTCACCTAGTCCAGCTGTGGTTTTTGTTCAAAAGTATCACAGATCATCTGGTAAAGCAACTGTACAATCAATAGGTGGTTGCTACAGGGCATGTCAGCTTATAAGTCTGTCACTTCCAATTCATTAGTCTTTCTTTGAAACTGTACCTCCCAAATTTTTACTTTATACTGATTTCCACAGCATCCCAAAATTTAGAAGTGTACATGGTGACTGTGTGAGCATTCTGGGTATCCCAATTTCATGCACCATATAGTTTCTTTCCATTAAAAACTTTGGGAGAAGTTTTAAAAGTCGACCTTGAAAAATCTTGTCTTTCACAGGCTATTTCAAAGGACCATCGGGAAGCGTGGCTAAACCATTCTGGATATGATTTATAGTGATCTGAGACTGCTTTAAGCTAATTCCATGGGAGCAGTTGGCTAGTGAGTTCCCTACTTCCTGGGACTCCATAAGGCATGGAGTATTCCCAGCCATATCCTTACTATTGTCTAACCCACCCATAACTCTTCTATACCTATAACCTACAATCTAAACACCTGTAATCCTTGTCAAGGGAGTTAATGCTGAGCGATGGAGTCAGCTGTGCAAGCTCTGCCTCATTCTCAGGGACCTCTCCGAGAATCTTTTGCTGGACCAATAGTGCAGGTTTCCTTTATCACATCCTTCTGTGGGGACAGCATGAATGGTCTGGAGCTGATCCTTGAGAATTTTCTTCATTTGGTTCCCCCAGGGGACATAAATAAAGGCTTGGTCAGGGTTTTTTTACTATGAAAATGCCAAAAAACCCATCTGGTGATACAGTGCCACAGCTTCAAACATAGCTTTTGGGGTTTTTTTCCCCCCACTTTCCTCTCCTGCTTTGCCTTTCTGGCTCAAGGAGAAATCCTTGTTTTTAAAACATAGTTAGCCTTCAAGAGTGATTTGTTTGAATCTGGTTTTCCATATTATTTATCTGAATTCTCACAGCAACAGACCTCCAAATGTAGCACAGATAGTAAAAGCCGTAATATCACCCCTAGGTGTTTCTTTGCATTCGCATTAGTAAAGCGGATCCTAATAAGTTAGTAACATGAGAAGTAATTCAATGTCAGCAAAACCTCAGAAATATGTATAACAGAATAACCTCTAGATTAGAATCATGTGTTTCGCCTGATTGTCAAGTTGAGGTATTTCTTCCATGCACTACCAAGGGCCATGAAAATCTCTTTCCCACTTGCCCTTTTATCCCTGACTGTGGAGATTAATTTGAAAATACCTTGATGACTCTTATCCACAAACTTCCTTATCTAACCATATATGAATCACTTTGAAAGGAGCCACATTTCTCTTAGCAACCAAAGAATCAGTCTTAGCAACAAGACAACTCGAGAATTCTGTTTTCACATAGTTACTCGTGGACAGTACGTTCTGCTTTCCTGTGCCACTGCTGTTTCACTGTTGACTTAGTGAAGTGTAAGAAATGGTACAAATCAGACACTTGCTCATAGCAAAGACATCACTTGCAGGGCAATTGACGATCTTCCTACCTTTGACGCTATTTCCTTCAGGAGATAGTGCAAGAGTACTGACTGCTGGAAAGCTCAAAATTTAAATTTTCCCCATGACAGAATTACTACAAAGAAATGCGTGAGGAACCGGACAGTTTCCAAAACCTTGACTTCCCCCACAGAAAGCATAGTGGAGAATCAAAGTATTAGCTCTCAAAGCTCACATCTCAGCCTCTCTCAGCATCTGTTCATGTTAGGAAGAGTTAGAAAGGCTGGATATGAGGTGACTTATACACATACTATAGATATATTTCCTGTATTTTCTCAGCCAGAATAATTTTGGGAGAAATATTATAGCGAGGGAAACTAGGAACATCAGAGCAATTGCCATTTGCTTATTACCTGGGCTGATGTCTTTACAGGACTGTTGGCAAAGCTTCCTAAGGAAGCAATGCTAAGATGGCATTTATGAACAGAGCAGTGTTGTACTAGTTTCCATCTCTCAATCCCACATCTGTGTAAGGAAATGAGTTACCATGTGTATTTTGATCCTATTGAGAAATTCAAAGTGCAGGTAGAAATAGTAAATGGACTCACACCTCACCCATGTTCCTTCTCTGTCTCCTTCTGTAGGGGCTGTTGGCATATTGCATGCTGGTTTGATTCCCTTACTTGTATTCAAATTGAAGACTGAGTTGGATGAAATCCAGGAGCTAATCCTTGATACGCTCTCCAACTGTCTACGTGCGGAGGCTTCTGAAGCTCTATCAACTGGTGCCATTACTATCCTGAAGGAAAAGCTCAAACACTCATCAGCGGCCATCAGAAGCAAAGCAGCTTCAGTCCTATTAGAAATTGGGTAAAGAAAAGAAATCTTTCTTAATACTTCAGCCTAAGAAAGTACTCCTTTCATGAGTGAATTAATGTCATTAGTTTACAGTTGTGTTCCATTACACGTTGAAACTGTCACATTTCACAGGTAAAGTAGTATCAGCCTGAAGGCATACGTAGGTAGAAGACTTCTAAAAATCATAACTGCTATAAATCACTCAAGAAAGCAGGTGCTGATCAGGAAATGTCATTCCTTCTCCTTCTATTTGTCTTCAGTATTGGCAGCGAAATCAGGATTTCTTTTTTTCTGGTACAGCACTGCTGAGAAAAAATTCTTGCATGAGAAATCATGTGAAAACAAGATTCTGACCACTGTGGAGGTAGGGAGAAGCTCCCTTACTGTTTTGGACAACTGCTCTCTCTAAAAAAATTAAAGGTCCTTTCAATGTGATTGAGGACAGAAATAGTTTTCTGACACAGGCTGCTACATACATCAGTGATGGATCAGAAAAAGCAATCTTTATATTAAATTTGTGTATCAAACACTGAATGAAAGGAACAACATAAGCCCACTGTCCTGCAATCACAAAATAGTAAGTGTTCAATAGATGTCTAGTTTAAAAAGGTCTATAGATCATGTAGTTTACATACCAGTTGGCACAAAACACTTCCTAATGTCCTGTTAAAAAGCAAGGTCTCACAGGAAATACAAGAGGGTAACACGAGTCATAGAAAGAATGCAGCAATGCAACTGGAGTATGGACGTCAGCCACATTCTAGGCCCCTGCAGTAGCTGGGCCATGTTAAATATTCCCCACATTAGAGAGGCTGAAAAGAAAGAGAGAGAATTAACCTGGGAGAATAATTAATTGCAGACCCATAATTCAGCAGGTTTTAAAACCTGTATAGGGTTCAACAGCCAGGTTTCTAACTGAATTGCCATTAGGACCACCAGCACAGTTAATCCTACATCCTGCTACTTGCTGCTGCCCATCAATCTCCAGTGTATCATAGAAAGTAAAAAAAAAAATAAATCCAAACATCACCTAAAAATAGCCTAAAAATTTGTTAAGCCCACACACATAGGTTAATATGATATCATCAGTATTGTATCAGCAAGTAGATTTAATAGACACCAGGCACAAACAGATATCCCCTTTCTTTTCTCTGTGGCTGGGCAGTGGGGCTTGCCATCTGTCTAACAGTCAGAACATTGTGACTCCAAAGTGAACAGAGAGGAGGACTGTGTCTGCGCTGTTGTTGTGAAACAAAGGAGGGCTGCAGGGGTCCAGGCATGGGGAGAAGCTGTGGGTAGCTGCCTGGTTAGCAGATACAGTTCAAGAAAGTGACTTAACCACTTTTCTGCACAGTACTCATCCAGAAGGAAAAAGCGTGGTGTGTGAAGAAGTTATTCCTGTGCTGGTGAGCCTGCTGGAAGATACAGATCCTGAAGTCCAAGCTAGTGCAACAGGAGCACTGATGTTTGCTACTATTAAACCTCAGGGTGAGAAACAGAGACATTTCAGTTAGGATGCTTTCCAGAAATCCTATTCTAAGGCCACTTAATAACAAAGCTTTTGACCTTCCCCACCCCCCAAGTCCTCAATTTCTGATAGTGTTAAAGGTCTTCAAGAAACTATAAGATTAGGACATTTCTTCAGATCTGTCTTGAGCAACTACTGTTGCTCCCCTCTAGTGTCTAGTGGGGACAGTATATTTCACATTTCATTCACCTGAAGTAGGTCAAGAAGTTATTTATCTACGCCATCTGCATCATTTCCCTCCAGAGTGCTGCTCCAGAGAGGGAACATTTTCTGTGCAAGTCCACGCAGAGATCCACATACCTGAAGCCACTCTGAATCACCAGCCCTCAAAAGAGCAGCACTAATTTCTGGAAGCTCTTTTGGGGGTTAGAGGCAGTTTCTCTTTCACAGCTGGGAGAGAAATGAATATTAATGAGGTCTATAGTTCTCCCAAGTAACTTACATGACACTGAAAATACTAACTGCTAAATTTGCACTGTGATGAACGAGTAATTAGACATAAAAGACTCTTAATAACAGCAGTTGTGCTCCAGTCCTCCTCTGCAGCCATGCCCCTGGCTTCCAAAGACAACACAGGAGTGGATCTCAGTGTTTCAAGTGTCTTTGAAAATAAAAGAATGGAGGATGTTAAGGGCATCTAACCACCCCCCCCAAAATAGTTTATCCTATCATTCGGTGCCTCATATATTCTTAGATAAGTTGTTGCAAATGAAATAATAATGTGCAGGGCAGATAAAGTTAACTAAGAAAGATCTTTTTTCTTAAAAATAAACAGCTGGCAGCTAGCTTTGGTCTTCAAAAGAAAAGCATGTCCTACCTCTTTGCACTGCACCCCCTGGGGCGTTCAGAGCTGTAGCTGGGTGGGGAGTAGAAAGCAGCAATTCAAAAAGCATGGTGATTATATGTAATAACACATTTTAAAGCCAGTTTATTTCTCTACAGGGAGATTCTCAGCCCTAGGTGCTGAAGCCATTCCACCTTTACTGAAGCTGGTTGCTGAGGAAACCAGCAAAGCCCGTCTGAGTGCAATCAAAACCCTCACCATGCTGGCTGAACTACCAGAGGGCCGCAAGACACTCCTAGATCATACAGATACATTTCAGCAGTGTCTGAATGATCCCCGTGAGGCAGTGAAAAGAGCTGCCAAAATTGCCATCAGTGTCATCAAATGGAAACCTTTCTGAAGACGTGACGTTTCGTAGAGATCTATTGCCCTCTGTTGTTGTCTGGCTGTAAAAGTTGCTCGATTATGAGACACCTTCAAAAACAAAACTCTCTTCCTCAGTTACTCTGGATCAGTTCCTCCTGAAAAGTCATTTGTCAACAGTTCTATATCGATATTGCAGGTCATGAACAGAATAATGGGGAAGAAGAAAAGTTAGGAAGTCTAGAATTCTGCACTAGGAGTTATTTTCTGAGTTATCAAGATTTTCCTGTGATACAAGAAACCAATCCTTTTTGTTTTCTTCATAATGTTCCCTCCTTTTTTTTTTTTTTTTTTTTTTTGAAAACTGAAGAGTTTTGCCATTGTGGCTTACTTTTGAGGGAGATGGAGGGGGTGAAAGGAAAGCTGTTCCTAGTGTTACGATCTAGTCCAACAGGAGCTGGACAAGACAATCTCCAGAGGTCCCTTCTGACCTTGCATATTCCATGGTAAACAGCTGTCTAAACAGAGACTTCAGGAGATAAACAGAACAGAGAACTGAAAATGTCAATTCCCTATTTTGGAAAAATGTGGTTTGCTTTTTTTTTCTTTAAAAAACTCAACTTTTTTTTTTTAAAAAAAACCTTTTACTTCATAGAATTGAGAATAACATAGAAAGTTCAAGCTGTTTGTAGAAGCAAGCCTATCTGACAAGACTTGAATTGCCTGAAGGAAACAAGGTAGTTCCTGTGGTTAGAGCTGATGGGCAGCTGAAGCGGTGGGAAGTTCAGTAGCATTTCACTCACTGTGTTGCAAATGTTGCAAATTTCTCTGTCTGCAGTGGCAAGAGTGTAATTAAGAGGCATCAACAGAAGGCCTGGGCAAGGAAATAAGGCAAGCTAGCAGGCCAAATCCTGGCCATTCTCATCTACCAAGAAAGGTGTGATAGTGCAGCTGACTCAGCTTCACAGGAAAGCCCATTTGTTTTCACTGAGGTTTTGCTCTCACATGGTATTTTTATATCTAGAAGTTACCAAGTTGTAGCTACAAAGAAGCTGCATCATCTATATAAAGGGGTTATTTGTCAGGGCTGCTTTTCCATTGCAGAAACCCACTGTCACACTGCCACTGCATTACCCTTATACAAAGCATAAACTTATTCTGTAGGAGTGATTAAAGTTAAAATGTTTCTCTTCCATAACCTAACTCAAGGGTAAATTTCCTCTCCTATAAAAATGTGACTTAACAGTACTGAGTCGGTTTCATTCCCTCTGGGCAGAATCTTGGAGGAACTCTGCCTTTTAAACACACTTTACATACATACGGCACTCATACGTAATACATATTGACACCAGAGCGCATCCAATTCAATAAAAGAGAGCCAGGCAGCTTAATAACATGCTAAATGTTCAGTAAAGGACTAGGCAACAACAGAGAATGGTAGGCTCATCTACACTTAACAAAACTGCTGCAGGAAAATGCAGTAACAACAATCATTTTAGCTCAGTTCCAGACTTCTGTCACAGCCTTCCCTGATAATTCAGATATCGCACTTCGAGTTCACAAAATAATTAGCTGGTTCAGATGTAGAAATAAGACCATCCAGACTGAACTGCTCTGACTAGAAGAAATATGGCCAACTTGGACCTTAAGCACCGCATTCTGAGCATCTCCCTGATCATGTCTTTTAAGACAATATAAACTGCTTTCAAATAAGGCTCTATATGGTATCAATGGCACAGTACAAAAATGGAACAAAGCCTTAACTGAATTCTGAAATATGGGTGCTAGTGGTACCCCTCCACATGTCAGCTTTTGTCTCAGCAGTTATTTGGCACTATTATATCTGACAGCATAAAATACAATATTTCAATCACAGCAATAATTCCATTGGGCTATATTGACCATGTACTGCCTATATAAACACCGGAATTCAAAGCCTACACACAGAACAGCCATGAACTTTTTTTTTTTTTTTTTTTACTTATAAAACTGTATTTACTGACAAAAATGTTACAGATACTATAATTCAAAATCACGTGCTCCAGTGTGGTGCAGCTTGCTGTCATTTATTGGACTGACTGCAGATGATAAATGTTTGCAGGAGCACAGCACAATATATGACAAAGTTGGCAGAGTTAAACAGCCTATGTGAAGCCAAGGATGCTACAGAGAACATAAGCTAATGCAGAAATAGTCCTATTTATTGCAGAAGACTGTTTTGTAATCTGTGGTGTTTCTAGACCTATATTACCTTGGTGTCCAAACATTTGGTGCCTCGTACGGGGCTAGGCTGCAGGAGTGTGTACAGCACAGGCACAGTGCAGCAAACCCCATCACAGCGTGGGAGACAAGGGAACAATGCACAGATCTACCTGATATAGCAGAGAAGTATCACACCGTCACCTTTGTAATCCTGACTATACAGAACCTGAATTAAGAGGTAAGTTTTCATTCTACAGAATCATTTTTCAAGGTATATTAAAGTGTAACAAACAATTGCTCCCACAGGAATATGCTGATTCCTAAATCTCCTTCCTAAAATTAGTTTCTCAGCCACCATTTGACATCTGAAATGTCCCTTCATATTCTCCATAAAGACCTTTGAAACCTCAAATACAATTTAAATTAGTCAAATAGGTAAACCTCCTAACTAAAATGTCCCAACGTGGGGGTTTTCCCCTGGGAAAATGTAGACATTCTTTCTTTTTATGTTATTTGGCAGGAAATAACATACCCTGTTTTATTAGAAGACATAACAAAAAAAGAAGAAATATAATTTTATAGGGCTTATACTATAGGCCACCCGTATATTTTGTAACAAGGCGTAAAACCAGCATGTAGATACCAAGACCATCCACCAATGTTAACAGTTACTAAGGTGTCCAATAATTTTTGGGGATATGTTTCAGTGTACTTCTGAATCTCCTTGTTAAAGCAGTGACTATAAGATGGGAAATGAGATTACAGCTCTGAAGCAGTAGTTGGGAAATCAAAGCAATCAAGAATAAGTCCTTGGAAAAGTTTACACAAATAGAGAAAGTGATGGTGAAAAAAGGAAATATCGAAGTTGACCCAAAATATATTTGGAAGAAAGACAAAAAAACAACCCAGTGGCATGAAGAGAAAATAAGGGTAAAAGAATTGAGTAGAAAATATACAGCATAAGCCTGGATTTTTAAGTTTGGAATTCTCAGTACTCTTATTCATTGTTAAACTAACTTTGATTCTATAATTTAGCAATTAATCGTTTAATGAATTTTCATATCTAAAAGAAAAAGAAAATAATTAATCATAAGGATTTTTTTTCTGAGGTACACTAAGTCTTGAAACAAAGGAGAACAATATGTACTGAAGTTACAGTAACACCGATTTATAAATCAGGTTGGAGTTAACCCAAGATATCCTTTGGCCCTAGCAGTATTTTGACTTCTGTCAGTTACTACTTAACTGCTGAGTACAATGTTGCCCTTAAGACAGCACACAAAATGAAAAATGCATCCTAAAATTCTTCTCAGACTGACATTCTGGTAAAACAAAAAGGTCACCTGTCCCAGCAAGTCCAAGGGCAGGAACAGTTTGGGTCACGTTCCCCATGAGTTTCACCAATAAGCTGATGACACTGATGTTACGTGGGCAACCTGTAGTGCTGATAGTTTTCTACGGGCAGTCTCTCCTTTCTCAAATTAGGACATGTGTTCTGACCCAGTTCAGAGATTTAGTCTTAGACACACGCTTGCTGGCTTTGCAGTTGTCTTGGTATCAAACATTCATTCAACACGCAGCTAAGGACTAAGGACAAGGGAAGGTACTGAAATACAATGCACGTGGGGAGTGCCATGCTGTCTGTCTATGGCTTTGGAATGAGAGACAACAGTCCCTAATTTGCGAGGCTGGGCAATTAATTAGCACTCCAGGTGTCAGTAAAACAATTAGCTGGATCAAAAAAAGCCACAGCTGATGAATGCTTCCCCTTGGACTGACTTAGCTCTCAGCTGAGTATACTCCATAATAAAGCTGCCACGCACTTGGTCACAAAAATGCTAAAGATCCTTTTGAATTGCTTTGTACACATATAAATACTTAAATTAACATGTCAGGATCTGACACTCTCATATACTGTAATTAACTCATTGTTTCAGAAGAAATGGTGTGTATACAGCAAGTCTTTGTAGCTCTATAAGCTCCACAGTGCTCTGTGCTACAATGACATTAGCACCTAGGCAGATTTTTGACATCAATTGAAAAATGATTTGTCTTTTTAGCTTGAAGCCAGCAATGATTAAGGCCAAGATATAATTAATGTGGTCCTGGGTCAATACTGGAACTAATTCAGTTACACCCTACACAGACCAAGTTTTCAAATCAGCAGCCTAACAATTCTCAGTGATAGTGGGAGAACACAGGACAGCTGCGCTCATGGGAAACAAGCCCTTCTTGTATAAGCCTTATCTCCCACCCAGGCAGGGCTCATTTTGAATGCATCAAGATTTATATTGGTTTTTTTTAACAGTTTCCAGAAAGTTCAGAATATTATGGCTCTTTGTTCTTGCAACTACAGACTCATTTCCTTGCCCCCATTTGCTTTCACAAGTCCAGGAGCTGGAAACCATTCTGTCCTGCTCTGAAAAATGGCAGCTTTTCATTCTGTCTCTTTGTTTCAAAGGAGGGAGTATTTTTGCTTTCCACCGCTATGTTTTCCATTTAAAAAAAAAAAAAGTCAAAATCATATTAAAAATGCATAGAAGCAAGAGATTTGTCTAAGGACAAAGAGTCTGGGAAAGTCAGATCTGGCTAATTACATTAAACCAGAAGAGCAGAATGTCTTTTCTGTAGCTACACACAGAATTGAGACATTGAAAAATTCAAGCCCAGGACCTATTTTTAGCAAGACCAAATTTGCAGTTTGAATGAATTAAAACCATTGTGATGATTTGTTTTAAGATACTTTGAATATAAGCTAAGTTTTTTAAGTTAAAGGCTCTGACACTGTAAATAGGAAAGCTGCACAGGGTAAGGATGAGCTCACACCTACCTCAGCTGGAGGTCTCGCAGGTACCTTAGGAAGAGCAGGGGAGCTTCTGGTACTGCTCTAGCCTTAAGCACGACCAGGTGAGGAGGGGGTGGGCACAGGAGCTCCAGGAGAAACCTTTTTCACGGCTTCCTCGGGTAGATGACAGGATGGAGCGTTCTTCAGGGGGGACAAAAAGGCAAACTGTTTTATTAATCATGAGGGTAATAACCTCAGGCACTGGTTATACTGTCTTTCATCAGAACAAGTAGGAGATATTGGAGTGAGTGTACTTTTACTCCATCCTTTAAGTTGTCTAGCACAGGCCTGCAATACACACTCCATGAAAAAGCGCCAGGAATCACCAAGTAAAAACTGGAGGGTTTTTTTGCATTTCTCCTCTTTTTCAGTGATGTATCGCCCTCTGTTGTTAAATCTGTGATACTGTATTTTAAGTTAAATGGAAGGGGAGCTCTCTATCCCCCTGCTCTCTTCCCTCGCTTTCTTGCTACCACACGGTAATACCGCAGGTGCAGGACACAGGCTTGCAGCTAGGACATAAGGTCATTAAATAATTTTAAAAAAACAGTGGTCTTCCTCAGAACAGCTTTGCTATGACCTCAAAGCCTGTGAACAACCCTTCTCTGTGCAGCGTGACTGTGCCCAGGAATACCGGCTTTAATTCCCCTCCAGCTCAATGCTTCAAACCAATGAATTCAAGTGTTCTTCAAAGACAACAACCAAGGCTCTATAGCTTTTCTCCCAAATGCCAGTCACCACTGGTGATACGTATATTTATCATTGCTTCTCATTTTTGTGTCGGCTTTTACTTCATACAAACATTCCTAATTTTGCCAGTTAAGAAAGTCATCTGAGCAGGAGTTGAGCCAATTAGCGGTCACAGCTGCTGATGGTGCTCTGAACGTGATGATCACTTGCACCTGAAGAACTCAGTCTTGTGCCATGTCCCAGTTCACCATGGACAGACATTTTGGTTAAAAGCAAACCACGGTTACTGCAGATGTATTCCAAATTAAGCCACAGGCCTTTCCTCCCCCAGCATTTCAGTGCATGAGCTTTTTCAATAACAAAACAGGAATAAAACCAAGTCCTAAGAACAGAGTGTTCTCGTGATCATTAATAATTAACATTTGTGAGATACTTGGATACATTTGAGTGATACAGAAAAATGAAAACATAAATGAAGAGTGGTTACGCTTTTTCAGGACTTTGCCTGAAAATTATGTAGTAATTCTTAAATGAAAGATCTGATTCGTTTACTGTGTGTTCTTTATGTATCAGTATTGCAACTGGTTTACAGTACCACTAGGTGAATTTTTTATTTTCTGCAGTTCATTTAAAAGAATTCTGTATATGTAACTAAAGTCCACGAAAATAAACTGTAACCATATATCTTATCTGACAGGATAAGCCGGGATGTCTCAGGATCACCTGAAATAGAGTTGTATTATGCTGTACATGCCATGCACGTATATGGTGCTATTAGCTAGAGGTATATCTGGAGTCTCTCCACTAACTAGAAGTGTTGCAAATTTAGTCAAACATGGGGAACAAGCACGTGCTCACTGTTACCGTTTCTAAAGCACGAGAACGCCCAGGGAACTGTAAGCTACTTTTTGGTTTTGTCCGAGAGTACCCCAGAACAACAGCTGTAACATGGACAGAGTTCCCCTAGGAAGTGAAGAAAAGTCACTTTCTTCCTCTAAATCATGAAATTGCCTTGGAATGCAATAGCTACCAACCTGAGGTGGCGTTGAACAATCAATCCAAATATAAAAAGTTTTATCAGCTGTCCACAGTATCAGGCAATTTTTCTATGAAATTCTACAAAAATTACAGGACTACTCTAAGCAGCAGTCAAATTTTATGTAAATATTTGAACTCTGCCCTCTACAACATCCAGTTTTCAGACTGGAACAAAAACTTGGTGGCTGAGGACATACAGTGAACGTCTCTGGGAAACTGAGAGTTAGTTTTTCAAAATTCTTTAATCCTGGGGAGGAAAATGAAGTAACAGTGCCTGATTAACCAGGAGGTCGTCTAAAGGCTGCTCAGCCTGCCAGGAAATCACTTGTGTTATTTGTCTTTATCCAAACAGCTGTACAAATTTCACCATATTTTTCTTTTTGTAACAAAGCATGACAAAGAGGGATCTGGGCAATCCTCATTAAAGTCTTTCTTGTTTGTTTGTCATCCATTACTATCATAAAGAGCCAAAATCTAGACACCAAATGAAGTTTCTTTGTCTTCCATTGTATTATGTAAAAATCCCATCATTTTGTGGACACCAAATACTTCAAAATATACAAATACTTTAATACATACAAGTCTTCATAGTCCATTAAATATAATCAATTCCATGGTCTTTAAAATACTCTATCACTGCACTAAATGTAAGAAAAAGGTTTGCACTGGTATTTATATAGTACTGATTTGATCTGGCCTATGCAAAACCTTTCAGTATACTGCAGGGATTATACTGAAGAGCAGCAATTCTACTAGAATCCAGAGCATTTTGGTTTCGATCCAAATGAAGAAAAGATACTGTCAGAAGATTATGAAGTGAGAGCGATTAAAGCTGCAGGAGTTAGCAGCAGTGTGGTGTAGCACATACAGACAGCCTACCCTGGCTTCCTATTTAGATCCACTTATTGCAAGTCCGGTGCATCCTGCTGCAGAATCACACTGAAATGCTCTGAGGCAATGCAGCAACCCACGATACGTGCGCAACAGGAACAAGGACCTGTGGCGCAGCTTGACTACAGCAACCAATGTCTTCTTTTTACACTTGATTCTCCAGGAAGCTGAATTAGACAAGAAGATCTATTCCTTTTTGCTCTGAAGTGTTAAATCTATCTTTTCCTGTATCTCCAGCTGGCATCAAACTTACCAAGTGGAGACAATCAGACTGGTTTAGCTAATATCCCACAGCTGTGAATATTTTCCTTCATGAACAGTTAACTCATCCTGCCATACCCCATGAATTCTATTTCTCAATGAAATCTTCAAAAGAAAGATTTATAGCTTTGCAGAAAAGCAGTACAGAGCCTTCAAATGCTCAAATGTACTTGAAAGAAGAATGCAAATCCAGCATTTTGATGCTTTGGACTTTTAACCACATGCATGGACTGTTTTGTAGTACAGACCATAGAAAGAGGCAATACATTACACCAGCCACACAATAAAGAGGTCCTAGTAATTGTGGGAAGAGATTAACTTTGACATACCAAGATGGGAATTGACCAGTAAGAAATAAATATATATATACACACACATATATATGTTTTAAATATATATAATATATATAGCGCATATATATAATGTATTGCATGTGTATATATATGTATTTTGTATAAAAAAGCTTCACATTCAGGTATAGATACATATTAAAATATAAAGAGAGGAGGACGTTTTGAAGTTAACCTTAAACAGACAGTCTATCATAAGCAGAATTCTTATTAAGATCATTGAGACACGTTTTCCTTAATTTCAAAATGTGATCAATTCAGACGGTTAGTGTTCCACTGATTACTGAGAAACACAACACAACGAAAAGTGAGAAAAAGGGGGGGGAAGTTATAATGGGAAGTTAGTTATAGTGTCAAATACATCAATACTTTACTTAAGATATCCCATGCTTGGAGGGAACAAAAATGATTTTTTTAATTTGAATTCATAACACAGTCCCTCAGTTGTGGGGGGTTTTGTAATCAAATTGTCATAGCCCAAGGAAAAAGGAAATTTGAATGATCAGAAGAAGAAAGGTTGAAAATCAACCTAAAAGGTACTTCACAAACCATGATATGAAATATGGCTCATGCAGCCTTGTTCTTCACCTAAAATATGAAATGTATCACGAGTAGAGAGAATATTGGATGGAAATTCTGAACCTCTGTGAGCCCTGGATTGATTCAATGTCTAAACAGAAATTCTCTCTCTCGAAATCCCAGTGGTCTTCATCTTTAGATTTTTGAAATTCTGATCACAAAATCAACAAGTAGATTACCCTGATTTTTTACAAATGTAGACAGTGAAAATACTAATTCTATGTAACTCTGTAAATCTACAAGTCATTGGTTTTGCTTGACAATACAGTACAATTTCAGAACTGTAATCAGAGGTTTATGCAAAGAAGGCATGACAAAATACAGCCACGGCCAATAGGATGATGCCATTGATATTCACAACATTTCTCCAAAGCGGCACTTCACTTGTGTCAGTCAGTTTCTTCTTCAATGCTTCCTCTTCCTCCTTGCTCAGTTTGGGTCCTTTTTGTTGATCCAAGCCACAGAACCAGTTGTAAGCTTTCTTAAAGCATCCCGGTTCTTCTTCACTTTCCTTATTAACTGGAAGGAATAACACACTGGTCATGAAATGTAAGCATGGATCACTGCATGCACTGCAAGATCTCTGTGACTGAGGACATTCCTATATTTAATGCAGCAGCTCTGATTTATCGTCATAGTTACATGGAAACATTTTAGTACAAGGCAGTACAAGAATTAAGTTAATACTGTGTTTTCACAGGTCACCTGGAAAAAGAGTGATTTTCTACATGTTGCAAGTGAGCCTTTTGCAGAAGGCACTTGTGCCTTTTGCAGCCTAGAGACTTCGTCTGGTATTGGAGAAGCAAACCATGCTGCAAAACTTAAACTCCATTTTTTTCAATATTTTCTACACTTTTAATTAAAAGACAAATAAACTAATTTGAGGATACTTTTGAAAGCAGCAGAACCAGATAGTCCGCAAAGAGAGCAAGTGGGTTTGGCCGGAGGGATATCTGGCGATTCTCTTTGATAGTGCCTTACACCAGATCCTTGCTCCTTCAATCCTGGCTACTGCTCCCTATTTCCAAGTGAATTTTCATTGTTTCATTCCAAGTGTTAGAGTCGCATACAGTTCTGCCAATGTACACCACCTCTGACCTAAAGCATCTCCATTGGTTTAGTCCTAGAACTGCCGCCTAGCTACCTAGAGAGCAAGATTTTCTCCTATCAAATCCACTTCACTTCTGATTTACACTAAGCTTGATAGTTTGGTAAAAAGCAGCTTACTAGCCATTTAAATATGTGGGGTTTGAGGTTTTGTTGTTGGGGGGGGAAGTGGGAATGTCTTTGAATATCAAGCATGTTAATGTTTCTCCAGGAATGAAACAGGGATACTCAAATACTTTGATAGAACCTAACTCAACAGTTACCTGATTCTTCATCTTTTTCATCAGCTTTGTCCTGCTCCTCATCTGCATCAAGATCGATACGTTCTTCTTTGCTGTTCCGCAAAGACCAGCACAAGCGGTAAAGCTGCCATGACAGAAAATAAGTTTATAAATCTCCAGCCTTACTACATAGAGACAAATCAGTCTGGCCAGCACGTGAACAAGCTGTAAGACCATCACATCCCAAATGTCTGTTAAGTCAATGTCTGAGTTTATTAGGAGTCACTGAAGATTTATTTGTGACAGATAAATGAAAATTATTTCCTTTGCTTTCTTACAAGGACTATTTCATGTGGGTGGGTGAAATGTAGGAGGTAATAGACCAACTACCAGTGTTTAAAACTAGTGGTTTCATTGAGTTCCATTTCTGGAGGAGCAGGACTGCAATAATACTCACATGTACATCAGGAATGGGCTTAGTCATGAAGGAGACTGCCAGGATGACAATGGTGGAAACCCCAAAAAGAATCATTGCAAAGTAAAGGTAGTGAATCCCACAGATGATGAATGGGCAGTTGGAAGGGGTCACACAGTTGCCAGTTCCATAGGCAAACTCTGCAATCATTCTACTAAGTCCAGTTAGCAGTCCAACCATCAGGCCCCAGAAGGCACCCTGCAAAGTGACAGAAGGTATCAAACTAAGTAATTTCAGGCATGGAAATAAGCTCTAAGCCCTGAATAGTTGCTGGAGGAAACACAGAGGTGTTATGTGTTACATTGCCTTTGGCACATGGGTTTTAACTCAGATACTTTCAGCGACCCTATTTACAGCTCAGTGTATTAATACAACTGAAAGCAGCAATGACCAGCAGCTCAAAGGAAGAATATGGGGAACACCTTATCCAGCTCATTTCTCAAAGTTCATCGATCCACACACAATGCTCTCCTTACACAGGACAGGCTTTAGCCACAGACTACACATCCCAAGGGTTGTTCTCATATCTTTTTATCTTTGAGGGCTAAATCCCTGACAGTTCTAGCATGATGGAACCAGCTAGCAACTGTGTGTCATTCCTCCTGAAACATATGTCCAGTTTATCTCCTAATGACCTTGTTAGTAATTAGTTAAAAGTTAATTCTTGATACTTTGGGTGGATGTTTTGCTGCTAGGTATATATTACTCTAGCCCAAAGTATAAAAGACACACAGGTATGTCTGGGCACAAATTGAAATATGGGAAATTTTGTTTAAACATAATTTTTTTGTTTTACTGTATGGGTGATTGAAGACTGGGACAGGGTACCTAAAGACATTGTGGAGTGTCCACCTCTGGAGATACTCAAAACCCAGCTGGACAGGACATCAGCATCCTGCTCTTGTTAGCCCTACTTTTGAGTAGCCAGGGTTGGACTAGTCTAGAGGTGCCTTCCAATCTCAACTATTCTCTGAGTTTGTGAAGTCAAAAAACTAACAATGGTAGCACAAATCCATAAATCCTGATTAAAAAAATATTCTAGGTTTAATGCTGCATTTAAGAACAAAACAGTTTTAATTATTAGTGGTCAAAGTTACAAAAAGGTTTTGGAGAAGGACAAGATAGTTAATTCCATTTCTGGCACAAAGAAGAATGATTCTGAGCAAGAAGTGTTGATAAATCTTGTAAGTAATTACAATATTGGAGTTTATCTTATGCAAGGCTCCAATTCTCAGAAGTTTTGATGCTTGTCTCCCCTATTTACCCAAATTTAAATTGTGCAGTGTACACAAATCCCCAAGGATTATACTGAATTCCTACTCAAGTAAAATTCCAGCTAAAGTCAATGACAGATTTCTCCAAAGGGCACAAAGATTTAACCCATTCATGAGGTTTGGCCATATTGGGATAGGAAATGGAACATTCCTTGTGTGTAAAACAGGCTTTTTTCTTGGATATACACACAAATAACCACTGAACTGGTCTCGAGAGAAAATAGTAAGAAAAATGTTTGAGCCATTTTAAAAAACTTTCTCTCTCTAGCCTTTCTCATTGAACTAATCCTCCTTGAAGCAAATCTGAGCGATAGGCAAGTATTGTTATTTCTAGTATTATAGAAAAGAAACTGAATTCCCAAGTATTGAGTTTTCAGAATGTCTGAGACCCCAGTTACCATGACTGGCCTATGGTCCCACCAAAGCATGTGACAGACCTCACGCCTTCTGAGTTACTTACAAAGGCTTAAGTACAATATTTCTCAGTTCACTGCTCTACGAATCAAAATCAGCGATTCTCAGACTAGGTCCTAAAAACAACGTGAAACGACACGTGAAACAACAGCACATTTCCTTAAAAGGCTGTTGACAAAATATACAGCGGTCAAGAAGAAGGTGAACAGTGATATGTTTGGTAAAGCAGTTTGGTGACCAATATCCTAAAAGATTACTTTCAAATATGTCTCCATAAATGATCCATTTGACATACTTGTTGGCAAAGTGATAACCAGAGTTTCAGAGCTATCTAGGAATTCCTAGGTGACTGTTTATTTATCAGATTAGCAAAGAACTTTTTCAAACTCATCTCTGAAACCTCAGGTCCTGGGGTACAGAAACACAGACCCCCTGGGCTACAGTAGGATTAAAATGAACAGGAAGAAGTTGCTCATGAATGACACCGAAACGAAAAAGCACTTCTCCCAATGCCTAACGGACCACGCAGAATACCCGTTCCCTAATTTGTACGTACCTGCTCATTGACCCGCTTGCAGAAGATGGCAAGCAGGAAGACAGCAGCAATGGGAGGTCCCAGGTAGCTGGTAACTGACTGAATATAATCGAAGAGCTGCCCGCTTTGAGCTGACTGCACCACGGGAACCCAAGCAATGCTGATGCCAATTAAAAGTAACATAAATGCCCTGTAAACACAGCCAGATATTCAATTAGCCACCTGCTTAGAAGCATCTATCAGAAAGAAAAAAAAAAACCAATTAATCAATAATTTAAATGTCCATTTTGTATTTCGACTAGCAAAATCAATTATAATGGCCAATTACCATTGAACAAACAAAAGAAATCCAAGTTGGATATTGTGTCTGTCAAATATCTGTCAGCATACAGCTAAGCAGGCAATCAAAACATAGAAAATCACTTTTTTCCTTTGTTTGTTATGTCTAGAGACAAATCAATAGCAGATCAACTGGAAGAACTAGTTCATTCATGCTGTAGTATGGTGTAGCATAAAGCCTACAAAGATATTTTAAAATAGTTCCCTTTGAATAGCAGTAGGAAGTGCTGAGAATTAGTTTAGCTACTTCATGAGCCACTGTCAATTAAATTGGAAGCAAGGGTGGGTTTGTTTGCCAAAAGGCAAGTGTAGGGTGGGACAGCCTGTCTGGCCACAGGAGGCCACTGCTGCACTGCCCGCACGCTGGGAAAGCTGGTTTTCACCCAGGCACTTGGGGTTTTTGGAGGCTGCCGTCTGTAAAGCTTCTGGGGCTGGCTATGTTTGAACAGCTCGGCTGCACTTACCTTCCAGCTAACATAAGCTCTTTCTCAGACGGTCGTGATCGAATTTTGGTGTAAATATCCATAGTGAACAAAGTACTAGCGCTGTTGAAAATGGAAGTCAGGGAGCTCATAAGGGAGGCCAACATGACTGACAACATCAGACCCCGCAGACCTGAAATACAAAGATACGTGAACCAGGATGAGCGTTCAGTGAAGAGTCTCGGTACGTGGCACCATCCATACTGCTTGCAGCCAGCTATGAGCGTGTCTGGCATATTTATGTGCTGGTGCTTGCAATGCAAGCAGAGTGACGTTGCTGAGATTTGGAAAAGCTATTTACAGCAGTGACAGGGCAACTCCTGAGCTTTTGGAACATAGGTACTTCTTTTGTGAATTTGGTCTGATCAAATGCTGAAATAAAAAGGAAAGACTTTCCCCAGTAGTTACAAAAATAATTGCTCTTGTTTGCAGGCAGGTGCTCACTTACTTGAGGTATATTTGTTAACCAGTTGTTTGGAAAAAAAAAAAAGGTTCTTTTACTCTTCGCAAATCAGAGTAAGCCACTTTTCCAGATGGTATGATCTAGTCAACACAGTATGGGGAAGTACTGTAGTATTTTAATAATACTATGCACAACAGTTATAGTATGATGGGGAAGTACTGAAGATACCAGGGAAGCACCATGGTCTGTTTAATATCATAATCTTCCTAGCCTTATGAACCAGCTCTGTGGTTTTCTGCAGAAATTTATCTTCTATGTGTATGTAGTCTTCTCCAGAGTGGTGCCTTATTCTCCCATTGAACAGGTGTCCTGTGGGACAATGTGTACATAGAACATTTTCTCCTCCCACCTCAGTGGGTTTAGCAGAAGGACTGCAGGTGTATGCCTCCAACTCAGAAATCCTAGCAGAGACAGTATTTCATAAATCATTGGCAAAGTAGGTTATTTTTTACCTTCACAGAAAGGGAGATCGATTACCATTTCATCACCCAGTATTTGCCAGCTGAGAGCTGACATTGTCAGCGCGTAGCTATTCTGCACCTACAGCTACAACTACCCCTCTGATTAACAGTACATATTTCTGGCAAGAATTTTTGAACTAAATCTGGGACTTGGGCTCCCTCTATCACCTCTTTTTACAGTCTAGCAGCCTCACGTTTCTTAAAACAAATAAACAAACAAACCAATACAGACAGTGTCTTACCATTTGGCATAAGCTCCACTACCATTTTTGGGTAAGCAATATTTGTACAGCCAACTGCGGTACCACAGTACTGCTGGCAGACTTCAGGCACAACACAAGCCACCACGTCTGAGAAGAGGATAACGAAACAGGGTTAGACAAGGTCATATAAACAACAGATTGCTCCCAAATTATTAGAGCTTCTAAAATTTATCTCTGTGTTGAACCACTGGACTGGCATGCTTGATATCATCCTTGGTCTGCTGGCAGGGGGGAAAGTGATTCTAAACCTCTATCCTTCCTTTCCTCTCTAAAAGAATACTGAAAAGTGCTGCAGGCCAAAAAAAAAAAAAAAAAATCAGCATTAATTTGTCAGACCAGGACTGAACAGTACAAGAAGAGCAAGTAGAAAAACAACAGAGGAACACAAAGGGCTTTCCCTCCAACCTGAACATCTCTCCTCCGCCTGCTGTTAAACACACTGATGGTTAGAGAGCAGGGAGATCTGCATTTCCCCCCCACTGCACTTGGGACTGTCCACGGCCCAGGATATTGCTGTGACTGATGACCCTCTTCCTCTGATTGCCTGCAGAGTATCTGTCCTGGGCAGCATTTTCCACTCATTCAGCCAGAGTGGGGCTGTAACAAACAGACAACTAGGGAGGGACACTGTGGAATTTCTCTCTCCTAAAACAGACAGCAACAGCATTAGCAGAAACCTGGGATCAGGGAAAAGAGAAAGAGTTTTGGCTTCTTACAGTGAAGTTAGGTTTGTGCATACATGTGCCTGGACAATTTGGATGACAAGATGATAGTCTAACAGGTATTTTGGAAGGGACAGAGAATAGGAAATTGAGAGAGACGGGCAGTGAAAGATAGGCAGCAAGAAGACAGTTGCATTTCTGTATACATATGCATACCTGTATACAAAATTCGGCTGATCATTCCAGGCATCACTATAATAAACATGGGCAAGAGTTTCAGGTATCCACACATGATACAACCAGCCTTCACATGGGACATGTTCTTGCCAGAGAGACATCTTTGGACAATAACCTGTCAATGAGACATGGCAAGCATGCATGACTCAACCAAGAATAGCATTTCCATGAACACACTATGCCATTTTCCAGATACAAGGTACTTCTTAACCACTGGATAGTGAAAGAACCTATTTACCATTTCTGTCACTAGGAAAAATAAAAACTACATGAAAATCAAAGGATATATTTGAAATAAGTAAAGTAAAATATCATTTATCCATTGTGTGATTAAGAGGTAAGCTTCTTTCTCATAACATGTTCTTAAAGCAGATAGGCTAAAAAGCCAAAAAAGAATAAAATATTTACATGAGCAATAGATACAGTAACATTGGGTTTTTTTAAATGTGTTTACAAATTGTGAAGATTATCTTTCTTACAATTCAGAATGCAGACAGATTGCAGCAGACTTGCTAGAGATTGGACACATTCTCATGCAGCAGTTGCAGGAGCACACTTTCCTCTACTCATGCCAGTAGGATCTCTCAGGGAAACTGGCCAGTAGGTTTTAGGCAGAAGAAAGGAGGACTGGGGAAGAGTCTCCAGACTGAAAGACCTGACATATAAAGAACATCCTCCCAACACTGTGCATGCAAAGATGAAAGCCACACAAATAGGAAACAAACTCAGGACTACTGAATGGGGAATCGTATCTAGATGCAGTCTAACCAGGATCATTTGATACAGTTTCCTAAGTAAATGTTCACATTACAACCTCTCTGTGTTTTTACACATGGTCACATACCAAAAAATGAGAAAGGGATTATACACAGTATCTGCTGGGCACAGTGCATAAGAAGGATTGAAAGAAGACCCATTCCATTTTCTCACATGTGGGAGGGGTTTAGAAACCAGAAACTGAAAAGTCACTGACCAGTCTCGAAATAGCTGCCATTTCTGTGACCCAGCTTTGAATTACAGTGAAAGCAGAGTACCCCTAGGTCACGTCAGACTGATGTGTTTCCCAGGCATATGGCTTCCACATTACCTGATCTGTGCACCAGTACCACAAAGCAAGGATGCTCAAACCAAAGACAAGCCCTGGCCATGGCAGATCTCCAGTGACAGCGTCTCGGAAGATGTGAAAGGAATCCCTCCGAGGAGTGTAGCATTCTGCATCAATCGTAGTATTCCCATGGGAGATATTGGATGGAATTGCTTCCATGTACTTCCGCATAAAATCATCATACCCTCCTACTTCAGCAAATGCTGAAAAATAGAAAGTAAAAATAGAAATTACGTATTTAATACTGAAATCTCCAATAGAGATACAGAATGTGAGAAAAACCTCCTTAATATGGATGTAAAAAAATCCTAGCCAATATATATCAACATCTTCAGAAAACAGCATACAGTGTTTTGTAAGGATTCACACAATCTAAGTACCAAAGTGACCTTTCTATTTAGGTTTCTGTCATATAGCTCGCAAACATTGGTTTAGGCTCCTCATCTCTTATACATGCCTTGCCAAGAAGTGAAGTGAAGATACATTATTTCCACACACTGTTAACCTAGGGACAACCTAAGGCAGAGTTTTACCAGGTTAGGTCAGTCTGAAGTTATTTCTGTTGTAACAATGATGGAATAATTTCACTTCAGTGAAAGACCTAGCTAGAGGAAAACCAAGTGTTGAGTAACTAGAAGGATAAGGAAGGGACACTACAAATTCATGGAATCTTACTACTATTCCTTTCTTTCTTATCATCCCTTCCTATTAATTCTGTTTAACAGCATGATTTCTGATTTTAAAATGCATATGGTCTTCTGGACACACACATTGTCCTATTCATAAACATTCAGTTCATATCTTTTGTCCAACTGGCAATATATTGACATCCATAGGTGAACTACAAGACTTACTTAAAATGTTAATATGTTTGGGTTGTTTTAACACAAGCTAGCAACTAGAAACAAGGAAAAAACATGCAACATGACCAACAGCTCTTCACTTTGAATCTGAAATTTCATGCATTAGCATTTGAGTATCTATGATATTACAATCTTGAAACAAGCTGCTCTCTGAACCTCTTAAGAGTATCATTATCACCTGCAAGCAGCTCAGCTTTTACCTCACTAGCCATCACAAGTCCTGTTCCGTCATGGGATGCCATACACTACCTTACACATTCACCTGCGCTTTAAAGATGGAATGGTCTCAATGACTAAAGGGCTTGGCAGCATGCCTATTTTCATCCCTGGTAAATAGGTATATAAACTGAAATCTTCTGGTTAAGATAACGGGGTTCCACACTGCAGGATCCATTTCCATAGCCGCTGTGGGATTTGTGGTTGAACATTCCAGTTTAATTCACCTGATTTACTTACCAAATCCCATAAGAATAAAGGATCCCACTACCATGATAAATGTTTGTAAGGTGTCTGTGTAAATCACAGCTGCAAGGCCACCTAATGGCAAAGAAAAGTCAAGACAAACAGGTTAGCCCCTGTGCTTTTTTTCCCTCCCCACTTTTCTCACAACTTCTCTCTTTCAAATGAAAACCAATGTAAATTACTCCCCTTTCAGGTTTTCATTTCTCCCCTCTTACCCATCTCCCCTCTTTTCTTTTTTCTGGCTCCCCTAACTTCTTTAATATTTCAGACTGCTCTGCAAACTCACCTGTGATGGTGTAAAGAGCAGTAATGGCAAGCAGGATAATTATGGCCAAATAAAGATTCAGCCCTATGGCCAGCTGTATAAACACAGCTCCAGAGAATATGTCTGCCTATAAAAGAAAAAATGATAGATCAAGCAATGTTTAAATTCATGCTGATGGCATATTACACATTCATGATGCAGGTACTGAAATACACAACTCCCCCCTTATAGTACACACACACACC
>JANZLQ010000092.1:4834821-4873129 GCA_026212715.1 Elanus axillaris | reverse complement strand
TATAGTACACACACACACCCCCCCCAAAAAAATCAAAAAGAAAACAGAGGCCATTTCAGTACAACTGCCAGTCTCCTCTCAGTGCCATGCTGCTTTCAGTACAGGAGTTGTAACACTTCTCAGAAAACACCCAGGTCTTTTGCAATGGATCATTTTAGCTAGAAACAGTCACCTCACTACTCTGTGCTCACATACTAAGAGACAGCTTAACAAATTACTTAAAGTTCAGGCTACACTTGCTGCTATGTGCAGGGATGGACTCTGTGACACCTCCAAGACATGGCATGGTTCTCTTCATTAAATGCTGCTCTATAAATCCCTTACTTTTCTTTACTGCCTGCATACATGTGGTATAGCTAGTCTTGCTGGTTCAGGACAAATGGTGATTAAAAGCAAACATCTTATATAACTTCTATTTTTAAGTTCTTGTCAGAATACTTGACATCAGTTGGCTAAGAGAAAAGACCTTTAGCTCTTGCGTAAGAAAGAAATTGTTCAAATTTCAGAGTAACACTGGGATTTTAATCCCATTAAATCAGTTCCTGCTTTAGAGATAATTTGCATCAATGTTATTTATCCAAGTCTGCAATCAGAATAATCTACCCCAGTGCACTTTTAATGCTTTCCTGTAAATTATGCTTTCATTAGAGATTTGCATCTGTACCTATCCCTGCTCCTGAGCATCCAGTTCATGGGCTCATCTCCAATCCCCCCTGCATGCCTTCTTTCTGTATACCACACCACCTGTAAGAGGGCTCTAGACAGGGAGTCCTATCCTCATTTAACAGTACAAGTCCTAGTGGCGTCCAGCAAGCGCAGGAGCTGCAAAATACTGCAGGAACTGCCCATACACAGGGTCTGAGAAACAAAGATAAACAACATTACAGGTGCCCTGGGGTACATGTGCCTGCGCACATAATCAACTAGTGCGGGGCAGCTGCTGGGTGGCAGCTTGCTGGGGGAGTGGGAGGTTCCACAGGCCAGGCTGCAGGACAGCCGGAGCCTGTCATCACAGAACAGGCACTGGCACCCCTTTTGTCCATGGCTGGGCTGAGGTGAGGCAGGGCAGATCTACTAATAAGCAGTTATGCAGTCCGGCTAGCTGGGAGATGCCAGATGAAGAAACCCTCTTCATTCCAGAGACACTGAAACCGAGACTGCAGGGTATGATCCCACCCTTAGTTCACTCTGGAGAATGAGGAAGTGGTACGGACATCTGCAGCAAAAGGTCCTCCAACCCTACTGCCCTGATATCCAGAAAACAACTGTGAAGCAGAGTGTAAATCACAACACGGGTCCCACTCCCAAAATTCTGCCTCTGGAGCAGCTTGAGATGATTTGATTTCTTACAGGTTTTAGTTTGGAACTGGGAACCAGAACATTTAGCTCTTAACCCCAGCGGCTGTTAAACCAAATCCTTTGTCCCTTCTCTCTATGGGAATATTTTCTTCCTATCTTCTCTACAGCACTGACCAGCTTATGTCCCAGGTCTTTCTTTTATTGTTCTTGGCTTTAGTTTAGCCTACATAGCCTTAAATATTAATGATCCTAAAATGACCCCCAGAAAGAAATGTATAGTTAATTATTGAGCATCCTGAGCAATATATCAGCCTGTTCAAATTGCTGAGTTACCTTGCAACTTTGCTGCTCCTGCCTCCAAATTAGATTTTTTCCTTCCAGTATTTCCTTGTTTCTCCATTAATACTGTTTTATGGACACTATTTAATCCTTATTTTATCTCTGAATAGAGTAAATCTTTCCTTTCCATTACATGCTATCTCTCCAAAGCCATCCACAGATCATGCAGGAACCACTGGCAGAACACATGCCAACAGAGCGAATCCAGCTGCAATGTTAATGTGGGAGTCCAGGCAGTGGCACATACTCTTTACACCCTACACCATACAGTCCTAAGAGGAGGTTATCCTTCTACCTCTTCTTTCCCCTGGTAAGTCTATACCCATACAGTTACTACTGTAATTATGCACAATGAATGTAAAGAAAATGCTGTAATATAATACATTTAGAAATTCTGATTTACAATTTATGATTTCTTCAAAAGCATTCAGGTCTTAATTCCTTTTTGTCTTGTCATAATTTAGCCAATTACTCTCCGCTAAGATTTTTTTTTTACTAGGCCATTTTCTTTGGCATAGTGACCAACATCAGCAACACTAGTGGCTAGCAAGCCCCTGAAAGCTTCCATGGGCATTACTCAAAAAGTACTGCATGCTTCGGAAGCACGTACATGTGACGCACCTGTCCAACAGAAATCCTTTGGGCTCAAAGATCACGTGTGTCCTGATCCCAAAGATAACACCTTGCAGTGTGGCCTTGTCTGGTGAGTGGTTCATTAGCCACAAAACAAGGTGAGAAATCAATAAAAAATACACAGAAAATGTGCAGGAAAAGAGAGAAATGGTAACGACCCTGTACAGAGGTATGCGAAGGGAATCTGATCATCACATTGTGATGGGCACTGTGCCAGAAAGAGCATGCCAGACATGACGTATTATATTGTTCATTGGAAAGCACTGCAATAATTATAGTATTAAGAACATTAGATAACACTTTAACACATCAAGGAAACAGCCCATGAAATAACTGCCCTAGAATAAAGATGGCACTCTTCTACAAGGATAAGTGGCAGTATTGCTGCCAAACTGATAGGTGTGACTGCCCGTTAAGGGCAGGGCGGAAACCCATCCTTCTATATCAAATCTCAATAAGCCCCTAAGATCACAAGGGAGTGTTTGCAAAGGTAGCAGTCAAGGAAGTAAAATGCAAATCTCCAAGCTGGCTATGGCATGGATTGTCAACACATGGGTATGTTCGGGTATAAAACATGCCTCTGGGAAGAGAGACCTGTGCTAGCCTCACATAATATGTCTATCTCTACACATCACAAAGAAGTTAGCTATGGTTCAGGGTGGAACAGTCCTTCCCCTTCTGCTTCTGGAGCTGCTTCATCTGGAGACAATTTGGCCACCGTGTTGCATAACATGGTATAGAAAAACCTACTCTGACATCCTCTGACAGTACCCGAGACCTCTAAGACTTTGACTGTTCTGCCTATTCTGAGTAAGATATGGCAAGTAAATCAGACCTGGGCAAATCCTGCCCTCCCAAATATAGTGACATAAGACAACAATGCAGAAGACATGTTTGTAGAGTACAGAAGTCTGAGCCACATTTGTGCATGGGACAGACAATGTCAGAGTTGTTCTGGGCAGATGGAGGAAACAGTAGAAATGGTTAGAGGAACTTGTGCACCAGATTTTCCCCCTGCATGGCTCAGAGACTCAGCTCCATGGCAACCCAATTCCAATCTGGAATAATTGGGTTGATGAGGAGCTGGAATGGGCCACTGGTAGAGTGGGGCCCAGGTAATCTGCTGCTGTATGGATCTCTTGACTATTGCTTTGCTCCCTAATAAGACAGGACCGTAAGAGCTGGAGAGGGTGCTTCAGCCTCATGATCACACTGGAAGCGTAAATGGACAACCTGTCTTGCCTAGAAGCAAGACACTCCAACTGAAACAGAGTGAAATCCCATGACCAGATCCTTAGGCATGATAGAGGCTGGAAATAAAAGATAGATAGTAAATTCAGGACCTACATAACACCTTGATGGGCTCATTACAAACATGTGTTGCAGAATAGGCCTGTGAGTCATCTGACTGGAGGACTTGCTCAGCTGCTAGAGCTGCCAGAACTCTGTGTCATACCTGGGATTTCTTATTATGGTAGTTAAGCAGAACAACAGCAAATTAACAAATCCTTTTGAAATATATAGAAATTCAACTCGGAGGCCAGCTCCACAGTACCAACCTGTTTAATTTATAACCTTTCTAAGGATCAGTTATCGTGAAGACGTGAGAATGAGAGCAAAAGGCCACTCTTTTAGCTTAAATTGCACTATTATCACTCAGCTCCCATTCAGAGGGCAAAGAGTAATCTGCCATGGCAACTTCTGCAAAACAACAGATTGAGGTATGCCTGAACTGTGGACTTCTTTAGAGACTTGTTAGTTTCAAGATAGAAGAAAATACCAGCTTCCTTCACTTCTTCACAGCAATACAACCACTTCATACACTTGCCCATTAGAAGAATCTCTCCTCTTCCCTCCTTTCACCTCAGCTGTTATAATTTCCCCCTTTTGCTTTTCCCCACTCCCTTTATTTTCTAATTCCTATTATTCTCTTTTTCTCTATAGCCCTATTGCTCTTCTCCCTAATCTATATTACTGATGGCGTGTTCACCAGAGGATGCTAAAACAGATAAATATGAAGCTTCGGGACAAAAATTCCTGCCACATGTTTCACAGATCCTTAGGATAATAGACTGTAATGTAATGTAAGTTTCCCTCCACCCTGACTTCTTCTAGAGGAGAGCGTAAGTAGAAGTAAACCTTAAAACCTAAAAAAGAAAGAGAAAGCACAACAAGCATCAAGAGACATTGCCAGGAAGGAAAAAAACTTGGATTGCAGAACAGACCTGGATACGCAATCTCACTAGACAGAATGAAGAAAACACAAATCATATTTTCACAGTCCTTTATTCAACCAAGAGCTCCAAATCAGAAAGAATTGACCAATTGTGTGAGCAATACTGTAAATGGGAGTTTCTTTTCTTTAGGTCAATGTAGGCTGGAAGAAATGCTGTAAAAGTTTTACTTACTGAGATCTTGGTGAAAATATACAGGATCAGAGAAAGGACTGACAGGTAGACCTGAATCCGTTTCCCACCAAAACGCTTCTTCAGATACTCTGGCATTGTCACCACCTGCAGGGAGGGTAGATAACGTTTCAGATAATGGGGAACAGATACAAAGCAAATTAGAGAAAGCTTTTTGCTACTCAGATACTGTAAGAGTGGACAGCAAAGGGAGAGACGCTGCAAATGCAGTTGCAAGGAAGAGCAGCTCCAGGGATCAAAGGAGAACAAGGAGAGAAGAGAGTACCAAGTACTTCTCATCTCAGAACAGAGAATCCTCACTTTTCAAATACATACAGACATAACAGTACAGTTCTAGCACACTCAGATCACATGCCATTCATAATGGCTTTGCAATATTCAAGACCTGATCCGCAAGCATGAGCAGAAAAGAAAAGCATAACGTACTGTTTTGACTTACCCCAGCTTTGACATAGATGGGTACAAACAGCCATCCTAGAACAACCACAAATATCAGAGCCTGCAGCCAAGACAAGATCAACAGAATTAGCCTCCTCTCTCTAGATAGCACTCCTAAAGACCATTTATCAGACCCAGTAGCAGCTAGAGACCACTGAAACCACATAAACCTGGGTATTGTGCAGGTCCTGGGTAGGAGGAACTGCTCTGTCCTTTGATTTACAGTTGAAAATTTAGGAATTAAACCTTGGCCAAAAAATTTGTCAGGTATTATGCAGCCTGGATTTCATGCTAGATGTCCCAGAGAAGCATACTTGATAATAATAGATTTTTTCTAGAAAAACAGCCAATTTCTGCTGTTTGATTGCCCTCTAGGATCAAAACACCACTCCACTAGCAACACCAGACTATCCCAGCCCCCTTCAGAGCAGGCCCAGGGAGCCTGGTTTAACAATGTTTAAAATGCAACCAGCCCATAAGACTACCATTTTTTGGAAACATTAAGGAAGGTGAAGTCTGCTACCTGAGACCTATTTGCTAGCACCTTGATCCCAGAGCCACTAATGCAGGGTACTTTCCCACTCAGAATCAGGTATGCGGCAGTGGTATGTTGTGACATCCACAAATCCAGGTACTGGGGAGAGTAGCACTTATTTTGAGTATTATTTTGATCATTAACTGCTTCCTGCACCATGTCTCTCTGAGATGGCTGTATGTTTCACAACAATCCCACATACTGTACAGGATGTACCACATGCATTTAGTAAAATATTTTGCATTTCCACATTACCATTTGATAATATACTTTGTGTTACCATGTATATTTTGTGAACTATAGGTCTTACTGTACTGCAGTGTCACAGTTTTCTGACTTAAATGGCTAGCAAATGCTGTCTGATACAGAGTTGTACATATTTAAGTCGATAATGTAAAACAAAATCCTGCCCTCTGCATTTATTCTGTCCACAGGGCTTAGAGGGCTTTTTAACCATATCTTTTAAGTTTTGCCCTTAGATCAAAATCATAAGATGGACAGGAAATACTGGGTCAGCTTCTGCTGTCATACTAATAAGAAATCATTTCTGTGGAATAACAGAGATACACAAGCATGATAACAGCCAAACAAGAGAAGAATCAGATTATACAATCAAGGGCAATATTTCCACCATGTCTATTAACCTGTACACCAGTTCCACTATGTTGTTAAGTAGTGAACTATGTAATGTATCCGCTCAAGTACACACATGCACCATTGCTTCTTCCTAAACAACAATTCTTCTACACTGTGTATTGAATTAGTCCACAGAGAATCTCCCAGGAGATGAAGTGTTAGAGGTGGATATGTCTGAAGAAGGATATAGGTCCTAGAGGTCTGAATACCATAAAATTTCAAGCAGTGCTTGTTCTGCTTAGTTTGGGTACAAAGAGAAGCGAAATCAGTTTTGTTACAGGACTAGTGTAAGCAAATAGAGAAAGATGCCAGATTAACTGTGCACATCTCAGAGTTCATTTTAGCCTTTATCCTTCTTCTTAAATATTTATATCACACGAGTACATGACTATTTGCAGCAATCATCTACTGGCTAAGGAAAAAAGCTAAATCCCTCAGGGTAGTATGCTTCTTTCACTGCACAGAATTAAATGTAAGGAAAGTATCGACCTATGTACACTCATTAAGTCCTTTGTGTCATGGTATAATCCCTTCCATGAAGGTGAATCAAGCAGAACAAGGGCATTATTATCCACACCCACAGAGCCTGAGAATACAAGGAAATGGACTGAATTAGCCCATGTGAATCTCCATGCTGTTGCAGTTAACGTTACTCCTGGTATGCCAAGTAGTTCATTTGAAGTCAGCTTGGATATCTCTACCCTATGCAGCAACCCTAAGCAAAACACACACATAATTAGAGGAAGGAGAAAGTGAAGAGGAAAAGATTATTGGAATGTAGGTTGTTGTGGAGGATGTCCAAAATTTCTTATAGCCTGTGAAGAAATCAAAGCTCCTTCAACAATTCCTGCACAGCAAAATGCTGTAAAAAATACTATGGATTACAAAACTGATAAATTCTTCCCAGCATCCTGCAGTCTAAAAGTGCTCTTCATAAATACTTTAAAGGTAATCAAAAGATATGTATAGACAAGAGAATCCAGCAATTTATTTCGTTCACGCGCTCTCTAAAAAGCCTCATTCAACAGAAAAGGGTTGTCTTCTCCCAGTGGCTTGGACAAGGACCAAGGAGGATGAGCTAAATAGTAGATTACATTGGCACCTACTGGTCTGTACAGAAAACAAATGTTGCCAAGCACAAACTTCGACAGTTCTAAATTATTAGGCAATGTTATTTTCATTAACTTCTGCAGATAATCCTGATGTCACAAATATGTTCATTTAAATGTATGCCACTCACATTCCATTCATATCCTCCGATGGCAATTCCTCCAGCTGCTGCCGTTCCTGCTATTCCCACAAAATGTCCACTGCCAATGTTACTGGCAAACAGAGAAGCACCAATCTGGAAACAGAAAGAACAATATTTGGATCTTAGGTTCCGTTCATGGCAACTTGAAAAAATCGTGTTCATTTGGCATTTTGAACTCATGCCTATCTATCATCCAATGGTGATGGTGAGAATGATTGACAACCAACTTCCTTGACAGCTTTCAAGATTCCCTCTTATTGATCCCCATCAAACCTGAAACTTCAGCCATCATACCTACAACAGTGAGAATGAATAAGGTGTTACACAGAAGATCTTCCAGTTGAGGCAAACAGCTTATGACACCAATGTGGATGTTAAAATATTTGCAAAATTTTACTAACTTATGGAAGAAGAGTGTGATCTGTCTTGCTCAAGGAGGAAACAATAAGTGCACACCCACTTGTCAAAATGGCACTTCCTATTTCATATTCCACAGTCTTTGGAACTAAATGTGTCATCGGTGAGAGTTGGACAGACTCTGTACTTGGTTCACTTTTAGTCAAAAGACACTCAATTACTGAATTAAATTCTGAAATCTGCATGGCAGAAATATCTGCTGAGAAAGTGCTTCTGGAAGATACAAACAATAGCAAATCAAGGAGTTATATTTAAGAAATGCTGGATCTCTAAGACTCCCAAATATTGCACTGACTATACAAATAGAACAGTGAGGGCAACATAGGAATTGATGAAGAGATTAAAAAAGAATGAAAGGTTTATGTTGGATTACAGACAGGCAGGAGCTGTTCACAAAAGAGCGATTGTGCCAAAAGATCTAATTCTTCATCAAATAGCTCAGACTATAGAAAAGGTGAAGAGAAAAGGTGTGAGCTTCATTTCCTCAAAATGAAACCATTAAAGGCAGCAGAAATACCTAATGGTAATATACATGGTCGGACATTGAAGGATGCAGGACGAGAACTGAAGCATGAAAAAGAGGTTGGATTTGGTATTGTAGGCAGAAGACATGTGAGCTCAAGTAGTTCCAAGATGAAAAGAGGTGAGTGAACATTTTTTTATTCACTTCCATTTTTTCTTTTTGTCCTCTGAAAGCTACAAAGAAAAAGAGGAAACACAGTTAAAAATAAAAGAAAAGCATATAGAAAGTAGGCAAAAGAACCTCTGCTGACCAGCTTCTAATGCTCTCATTTGAGGTAGACCTTTGATGTTGAAAGATCCCAAGGTGCTTAAAAATGGCTTTTTAGACATATGAACACAGGACCTGCATCCAGCACATTCTCCTTATGTAGTTCCCAAGTACAGGTGGTTGGAATATGTTTGGAGTCACCTTACAAAAGGGAGAAATATTCCTTGTCTGCAACTCACTGGGAGATTTTCAGGGTCCTAATATCTATATAAAGGGAATAGTTACAAATTTCCAAGTCTGCAGTCACTGCAGTGAGTTCTCTGAGTAGCAGTAAAAATTTAGTCAATCTTTCTGAGAGCACAGGGACGAATGCCTGACATTTGGGAGGATAAAAGGGATTTCATTATAGAAATCCACCTTTGAAGATCAGATTTATTCTATAGAGCCATGCCATAGCCAGGAATAGCAACCATGCTCTTCATCTCACAATCACAAAACAGATTTTCCTCCCCCATTTTTTTTTCTGCACCATACAAATAAAATTCAGCAAAGGATTCCACTCTTTCTTTTCAAAGCTTACTTTTTCCTCCTTTCCTCAGTTTGACCTTCTAATTTCTTCTAGTCTTTTTTTGCAGACAAACTGTTCTTTTGCTGTGGCAGGAAATTTAGGTCTCAAAGTTCACTCAGTTCTCATTTTTTGATTATTTTTGGGGTTTTTTTTTTAACATTTCAAGAAGTCAGTTGTGCCCTACAGAAATTTAACCAGTTTGTCATGACAGATATTTCTATAGGAATGGTAAGTGTTGCAACAAGCATTAGCAAATATGCCACAGAGATCACTGGTAATAAAGAAAACTTTTTCTTTTAACCTCTTTCTGACAGCAACAGTGTTTTCCCAGCAATGATTGTGAAGAAACAAATACCATTTATACCAGGCATTAGCATTGTTGTCCAGTGCTTTCCCTGGAGATGAATAATTAAACTTAAAACTAGGTTACCAGAAATGTAATCACCAGAAAATATTAACCACATTGATCTCTGATTCTATTTAATGTGTTCCCTTTCCTGTTTCAAAAGCTTAAAATGTACTGCAAGCAGATCCAAGTAACAAGAGCAGCTAATGAAGAACTTTAAGAACTGACAGCTGTAGAAAGCTTTGGCTCAGTGCCTGAAACCCTGGGCCATATTGTAGCGTTCATTGACAATGCTGTGTTCCCAACTTTACCCAGAGTACAACTGTACTGTAAGAAAAACACAAAACCAAACCAAAACAATGCAAAATTACCAACATATTTAGGGCCAGCACAAAGACAAAACAATGTGAATGCAGATACCACCTTCACTTTCTAAATTTTCTTTTGTGAATTAGGGAACATCCAGTGCAGCGGAACTGTAAGATCAATACATACTAATAATGGATGCAATTTTAAAAGTGTTTTCTATTGTTATGTGTACATGGAAAGGTAGAACACAGCTCCATAGCTGAGAAAATGACTATTACCCTTAAAACTGCAGCACAGTTACACCAAGAGGAGTGTTTACCAAATATGCTTGCACTCTCTTAGCTGCTGATAGTAGTGGGAAAAGAGAAATTTCCAAATCTGCCACAGCAGTACTTTCAGGATGAGGGAAGAAGGCAGATGGGCGCTGGGCCCAAGCCCAGAATTCTGAAGAACTTACTGCTGCGGTATTTTTGTACTGAAAAGGCTGATTACTGGAATTGCTTGATTTGCTGTTGGCAGATGCTGTACTACACCTATGCATGACCTAAAGAATGCTGGGCTGAAACTGGGGGATGACAGAGGGAAATAATTTTCTAGAAGTGTTAACTGTTCTCAGTGAATGTGTTAGTGAATTGATTTTAAAAACAGATCCAGGAGGAAAAGTAAAGAAGAAAGTTTATTGAAAGGAACAAAAGCTGTTAAGAGGGAAAGAGAGGACAAAAAACTGAACTAACCTGATGCAAACGTGGAACATTAACTCTTTTAAAATCTTTTAAGAGGTCAGATTTCAACAAGAGATCTCTGTTCAGGAAAAGTACCACTATACTGCAGACAGATGATGATCACTCTGTTTTTTCCATGTTATTCATTAACTGTTTCACCTTGCTCTTTTCATTAACTTGAGGATGCACTGACATCCCAACACTTGCTGTTCCAAATCATATACGATGTACTTCGCAAATCAGTGACCACTGCAGCAACAGTGTGCAGACTTTACAGCTTATGTCTTTTCTCCCTCCCAGAACATGCTAATACATATCCTATGCCCCTAATGCCTGCTTTCCTCTTTAAAAGTGTTAGCCTGGTATCAAACTCTTTTCCACAATCCCAAGCACACTTTGCCTGTGGCCTTTATCCCCTTTACAGAGAAGAGCAGAGGCTCCCTCACATCAGCATGAGATCATGAGCCTTGCCCTGAGGTATCCCTCCTCCTACGGGTCACCTGCAGAAACTGCTTCCCAAACCCCTCTTCTCTGGACAAATTTCTCAACCCCTTGTTTGAGAACTACTCCTTGACACTGTCCATGCTTTTCTTAAAGTCACAAGTCTTCCCTGCTACATCTGACTTTACCCTGATGGAAGGATATAATTTTTTCTACCTGAGTTTTTTGAGGTCACCATTAGGCACGTTGGAAAAATCAGTACACTGTTTACAATGAAATACTACTGCCACCCTTTCAAGGCTCTGATATCCAAAGAAAGAAGTGTAGGGTTTTATTCTGCTTTCCCAATTACTCTGCAAATTCTATGTATTGCATTATTGACAAGATAAACCACATTTATACGCTTCGCAATTCACTAAGCGAGAGAGATGGATAAACAATACACATCAAATGTGTCTCTGTCTTCTGACAAGCCCAACAGCTCTTGGAACAGCAGAGTCATAAGCAAGCTGATCTGATACCTTTCCACCTTTGTCCTCTGAGACAGAAACAACAGCTCCTGGCTGGCTGGAAACTTCTGAAGGATTCTGTAGAAATCTGTTTCACTGAACTTTTCCTTTTCTACTAGTGCTTTGCTTTGATTACTTTATTATTGCTTTTACTCTGAAAACTATTCCTTTCACACTATTTTTTTGCATGGAACTTGACAAAATAAGTTAATTTCTTATTCTGCTTTACTTTAAGAAAAGGAAATACAAATCTTATTCATACCAGAGTTGTCTTTCCTGGCTCTGCACAGCAGTGTCAGATTCAGCAAGCAGGGAGAATTCTGAGAATATGTAAAACTTAACTGGATGCAGAGATCAGAGAAATCATGCCAGAGGTCAGTTCTGATGGCCATGAAAACAGGCCATGCAGAACTGAAGCAAAAATATGTTGGGTTTTTTTCCCCTTAATTCTTTCCTGTCTCACAAAGATCAACGCATAAGTGACAACAAATGAGCTGAGTTACATTTCTGTTTAAAGTGTAGTATGTCCTTGACTCTGCGTGCTTCCTACTTACTCTTCAGTAAATCTTCCTAATCTTTGCTGGGCTTCAGATGCCCAGCAGATACTCTTTGTCCTATTAGCATTTATGCCTCAGGAACTGAGGTATATAAGGTAACCCATATTTTTATGCAGACAGCTCTGTCTGCAAAGCTATAGAACCTGAAGAACAAAATTCAAAAGTAGGAAAGCTTCTAAAATTGAAGTTGGGGTTTTTTTTTAGCTCTGCATGAAACCCTGTTAATCATGTGAGATTGGCTGCTACCAAAGATTACTGTTCTCCAGGAACAGACACTTCATCTCCTACAATAGTAGGAAGTATTTGGCTAAACCTAACTCCTTCGTCTAAAAAAAGAAGCTAAAGTTCAGTTTGCAGGGCCCATGGTTACAAAGCCGTCACTTTGCTTGAGCTTCTCTGTCTCTTTTTGGAAAAAGCAGAACTGGTTATGAGTACTTAAAGAGCCATATGTTCTTTCCTGAAGACATTTCCCTTAAAGCCCAAGAGACCACAACCATTGTCTTGAAGATTCTTCTCTCAGTTTCTGTAAAAAGACTGCGGAAAGGGCACAGCACTTCATACCATTGTGATTAACCAACGATGGATTTAAATTCCTGGCAATCGGTGAGAATGTAATTATATACCTTGATCCCTAATTAACTACTGGAACTACAGAGCTGGCTCATCCACTGCAAAAGGCCAGAGATTTCAGTGAACTAACACAGAAGTGACCTATTACCTCAGCAGAACAGCCAGAAAAGACTAACTGTGGGCTTGGCTCTGCAAAATACTAAACAATCTTCATGGATTCTGCTGGAACCAACAATCAGAACCAAAGCTGGATAAATTTTGCCCAGGATAACTGTCTTGCTCCTACTTTATACATTCAGAAATTGAATCACAATCAGGCAAAGTGACTGACAAAAACACAAAATCCATATGAAAAGTGCGACTAACCTCCAGCCCTTGACTACCAGCGTCTCCTCTAGTCTATTAAACCACAGCTATTAAATCATTTAAGTGAACAGAATCCCTTTCCCAGGCTTGTCAGTAAGAGATCCTGATACACTGCTATTGAGCTTCTTTCCCTGTGGGGTCAGAAAAGCCACTTCTGGCTGCCCTGTAGAGCATAGAACATAGCACAATCACTGAAAAATACAGTTAGTTTAAGGGAATTAAGTTTATAACAAGTTTGTGGAAGGATTTTTTTTTTCCTCTGTTCCAGAAAGCAATTACACAGCAAGGTTCATTATCCTGAAGTCGCAGGGAAGAAATCTGATAAACAAGAGTCCACTTACTTACAAAACAACTTCCCCCACTCTGCCTCTCATCTAGTCTGTGGAAATGTGTCTGGGCTTTCCAGAACCACACCAGGTTAGTCCTGATGTGGCACAAAAGAAAAGTTAAAGCACAGAAGAAGTTAAAAAATACACACAGCATTAGCTGTTGCAGAACTGAGATCACATCTTTGACTGAACTTTCTATACTTTCATTGGTTTCCTAGTCATTTCAGCCCAGTTTGCACTGGGTGATGGACATCCTATCTACCTGCTAAACTGTAAGAATAGGTGTTTTGGAATCTCTTTTTATCCAAGGCAAACTTTCCAAGGTGGTGCTGCTGACATGGTATTTATTTTGTGGTTTGAGTGCTTGCTGTTTGTTTATTTTGAGTGATACCAGGAAGAATAGCAAGAAGGGTTTATTTTTATGGTGCAGAAGGACACTCCTGGCATTCCAAAAGGAAAGATTGAAGGGGTGGTCTAGGACTCCACTGATGACTAGCACTTCATCCATGCTGAGCTCGCAGAGTTTGGGAAGGAGAGAGAGATGTTCCTACCAGCAACAACTGCACTGTGGGGTCATCCCTTTTGTTTTCCCACTGGAGGAAAGGAGCTTGCTGAATCTGTTGGTTTTGTGTTGGCAGAGAACTCAGCATTAGATAATCTTCCCTGGGTCTTAGGGACACAGTAGGAGTTCTCAGTGCCACTGCAGCAAGACAGAAGTTTTTTATGGCGAGTCTTTCCTGCCTTGCTTCTTCCACCTTCATTTACATCTGCACAAAAGGGTATTCATATTCACCTCTGACAGGCATACAGAATTGCACAAGGTTAAAACCAGCCCACTGATTAAATTGACAGTTAAGCAAAGTAATCTCTTTGTTTTTTTTTCTCTTCCCCTAGAATTATGGCATTTATCTTAAAATAACTTGGAAACTTTCTCTTTCCTCAGTCTTCCAATGGAACCTGAATTTTCTTAGATCCACTATACCAAAGGAGGAAACCTTATACTGTCATTGGCCTTTAATCTTTTTATGTCATTAAAGAGGCAGTCCCAATCCCTTACAAAGGCAGAGAGCAGCTCCCTGAAGCACAAGAAGACTGAAAGGTGTGTAGGTATTTCTGCAGCCTACTTTAAGAAAATTCCTAAATTTTTTGATAACAAATACGTATTCTCACTCTCTCTGATCCTGTAACTGAATCCACATGGGTGGAATCTTGAATCAAAAGTCACACTAAACAGACTGTATGGTCTGGAAGAAATAGGTAATTGTTTCTAACATCATTTCTTCCAGACGCCTGAGGGATGGCTATGAAGATGTTTTGCATCTGTGGCTCCTTTTTTCCACCTTGGAAGAGAATAGAGATCCACAGAAGACAAACAATGTAAGTCACAGATAATCTTTAAATAAAGTTACAACTATATTTTACCAATAACTTATCATAATATTTCCAGGATTTTCTCCTTCTACAGACCAGAACTTATTACCCAAATTGGAAACAATAGAGCAATATGAGCGAAAATTGCGTAAATTAATTCTCTGTGATAACCTCAAAATGAGCCAGCTTCTTTGAGAGCAGTGAAAGTAATAAATTCAAAATATTAAAAAGTTTTAAAGTGGGCTGAAAGGCAAAGCACTGGATTTGTCTACACTGACATTACCAATGTATCTAGGTTCAAAAAAGTTGGTCACATAATAAAGACAGCTCAGAGCTCAACAGGGACAACTTCCTCAGCACTTTTCCCTGCCTATCAGGTGGCTTTTGTTGTGCAGTTTGCCTTGTGTCACTGTGGCTAGAGAAAGAGTTTGAAGTGTATCTACATGACATAGCCATCCCAGTCTAAACAGTATTGCGGAGACACTTAATATTTAAGAACTAGACATAGTCATAAGTATGCACATACACATACATATGTTTTATATATACACACAATATATAGCACTCACTGGCCACCAAACCATGCTTCGTCCAGCCAGAAAAAATCCACCTACTGTCCCTCGGTTGGTTGAGTACATAGCCTGGAAAAAGAAAAAAAAAAATAAAAAGACTGAATCTTATTTTAAGTATAATAGGCAAGCTATACGCAGACTAAGAACAAACAGCTAGAATGAATGGATAAAACATATGGGGAGGGTAAAGCGGAAGAAATAAACAGTGGTTAAAAGGAATGAGCTTATGATGAAGAAAATAATACAACTGAACAATTATTCTCCTACCTAGGTCTACATTAACAATTCAAGCTTCATTGTTTCACCTTTCATTACAGTGCAAAATATTAAAACAAAATTAAATTTAACCAAAAAAAAAAGATCACGCAGATAAAAGTGCATATGAACACTTCATCAGGTGTGCAAAGCCTTTGATTTCAGACATCAAAAAAGACTGTAAGTTGCAAGTTCATTAACAGAAATTCTGCAGCTTTTTTACTCAGTACTATCCAGCCCCAGCAGATACCTACAAAAATCTGTTTTCTTGTTGCAATATCAGCATTGTACCTGCTTCTCTTTGAAGTTCAAAAAAAGCCAACTAAAATTTCCTTTTCACACTCATTTTGTATTTGTCAAGGGATGGGCTTTAAAGGAAAGCTTCCTCCAATTTTTGCTAGAGACCCTGATCCAAATATTGGATTCTCATTGTCTCCCCTGATGGACTTTGAACAGGCAAATAAGAAAGAAGACTTGGGAAAATTAGCCAGGTCTTTTCTTCTGATGCAGAAGAACAAGAATGGAAGTAAATACAATAGATATAGATTTAACTACACACAACAACTGAAAAAGTATTTGTCCAATAAACAGGACATTGTTGCTGGAAAGAAACAGTTCCAGGAATTAGTCAGCACACAATTGCCTGACAAGCCACAGATCAGCCCACTTTTGTCACAGACCTTTAATGCAAAGTTCAACTGCAGCAACAGTCAGACTTCTGTGGCAAAGACCCAGCTCCCTCCCGCAAGACAGCGAGGTGTATTGGGGGCTTCAGACTTTTTGCTACAATTTTGGCATGTACAATAGGAAGAGGTAAAGAAAAGGTTGTGTCCATTTTGGGTACACCCTAAATTTTTCGTGCTGTTCAAAACTTTGCCAGGCTGCTAGAAAGGGATGTTTGTTTTACAGCTGACTTCTCTGCCCTGGGAAACGGACCCCTGTGATGCTCCTGGCAAGCAGAGGATTACTGAGGGACAATGCCTCCTCTCCACTTGTTAATGGTCAGGTGTTCAGGTGACCAGGAAAGCTTGCCCCAAGGAAACAGAAATTTAGTGACATTCCACTGTTTACAGCTTTGTAGCTCTCAGTATTGGCCTATAATCTTCAAACACTTCAGCACTGAGGTTACACCAATAGGGTAGTATCTGCCTTTCTCCATCAGCTGTGAAAGCCCTGTGCTTTGTTTTTGGATTAGGCACTGGGTTTTCCCTTGCAGTCCTCAGCACATTCAGCATTGCCAGGGTGAGTGAGGGCAGGAGGCACTGCTGTGCTTAGATCATTGCCACCACTTGCCACCCCTGAAATCGTTCCTTCCTCATAGTTTCAGTGGTACTACACCCTGTAGTCAAGGTCCTGCTGGAAAAAAAAAGGCACGATAATGCTGCCCTCCAATGGCACCTACAGTCTTGACCCATCCCACTCCTTTGCTGAGAGTGATCTGCAGTCCCCAGTCTGTCACACAGTCACAGGGGGAGTTTTTCTGTTACACCACCATACTGCCCTCCCCACGTATGGACTTCACCTCTGTTCTTCTCCCTTCAGCTCCCTCTTCTCACGATTTCCTATGGCATCACCTTACACCACCAATTCCCACTGCAGTCCCTGTGCTCCTCGGTCCTAAACCCCATCTATTCACCTCTAGCCTGCTGTCTAATAGGGACCCTTGCTGGCCTGATCTTTACTGACCCGATGCCTCAGCCCCTCCCCACACAAACCTCATTACTCTACCTTCCCCGCTAGTTCCATTCATCCACCTAAACGGATGCCTCCCCAGGTCACCATCCCCTCTGCAGTAAATACCCACATTTTCCCCATCATGCACTCATTAACTATCTCAATTAAGCACCAAAATATTTATAGAATTATACATTTTCATTTTCTGAGCCATTTTCCCAAGAGCATATAAACTACCTGCTCATTAAGTAAATAAATACATAAATAAAACCCCAACCTACCCATAGTCCCACTGCCAGGACTACCAAAAAATAGATGACAATAACAGAAATGTCCGCAGGATTGTTGATCCTTATGTTGGATTCCATCCTGGCTGCTTCTCTGGCTTTCTTCTTCTTTCTCTCCTTATGTGCTTCTTGTGGAGTTCAGGTTAATGATAAACTGCTGTCATCCCCTACGTCTTATATAATATATAACTTCAGATTCACTTGTCTCCCATGGGACACAAGTTGAAGCTGCTGCTTTTCCTGGGACAATTCCTTCCCAAGTATTGCTCTTCTGTTACAGGTGCTGCAGATTTCAGAGTTCAATCCCCCTGCCAAAGGTGCTCAGGGTTTTAACATCCACAAGCAGATGTCTGAGAAGGAATGAGCATGGAAAGGAGTGGCTTGGCTGCAATAAACCCGCATATTTACCTCACTGTTTGTGAATACTTTTTTTTTTTTTTTTTAAGTGGTTCTACCTGTAAATCTAGTCATGGAAGATGTAGTTCTTTTAGATGATGATGGTAAGCAATTATCTGTGAGGAGGAGTGACCTGACACCTGGGGAAAACCCAGGGGTCCAGGAGCTGCGACACGTTCTGTGTCATCTCTCAGCTCAGCAGCATTACTTAATGGAGAAACAGCCCTGTATTTCTGAGGAGGAGGCAACTTGAAGCTGCTTACCTCTCTGACATGGATACACATAAAGATTCATGTGAACCACAGGACTTAGACCCAGGGGGTTACTGTGGTGAATTTCAGGGTGTTTAGACCGTGGTATTGTTTCTCTCTATTGTAGCTAATCAGCTTCACATCCAAGTAAGTTCAAAGTTCATCAAAGCTTGGGTCTGCTCTCCATTTTTTTGTTCCTCTGACTTCACAATCAAGCTAAGCAAAGTAACTGGTCACAAAGATGTGGAACATGCTGATTAAAGACAGATCTTCACAGCTCTTACTAAGGAAGCTTCCCCAAATGATACCTGCAATCCTCTGCTTAAACTAGAAGAGATCAGAAAAATCCAGGATATTTAGAACAAGAGACACAGGTGCCAGCCACATTTCTACACTCTGAGGATATCTGGAAGTCCTATTCTCTGCTTGATACTAGGGAATAATTATTCATTTACAGCTGACTAGGCTGCCTTTTGGGAGTAAAATGTTACCTTGAAGTTACACTGAGCAGAACAAGCAGTACAGTACATAGAAAGTACAGCGGGTTTGACTGATCTTGCAGTGGTTATTTCCTCAGGAGCTGAAATTGAGGTCTGGCACTCTGTCCACTGGCAACGAATCTTTCTTAGGTAAACTACCCTTCAGTAATTGTGGCTAATAATAAGCATCAAAGTCTAAGAAGCTATAACGAAGTGTGATTACTTATAAAAATAAAATAAAAATCTCACTATTGTTTGAGCACCTATACTCTTATAAAACAGTCCTGTCCTCTGATAATTTAGGCATCTCTCCCAAAACACATTCTTCAGTTTGTCCTACAGGACAGTGAAATGTTAGCTTTAAATCCAACAGAGAAAAAATTAACCCTGGAAGCTGCTGAGCATCCAAAATTCCCATTAGCTGCAAACTTCCCTGCTGTGTATTTCAGAGGAAAATAGAAGACTTATTTACTAACCTTAATTATCAGGAAACAGTTTGCCTAAGATAGGCTGTAGATGGCACTTCTTTACAAAGATTGACATAGATTCCTACGGGTCCTTGCAACTAACAAAAAGGTTGGTTTTCATTAATTCCATTTCTGCATCAGTCTACAGAGGTAAAGCAAAGAAAACATTAGACAGGAACTTATCTACTATAACGTATCTCGTGTTCTCATCCAGACCTCTGCAAAAAAGAGCTCAGAGACTAAGAAGCACTACAGCCTCCTGTCCACAGCTCCTAGTGTGGCCACATCAAGACTCCAAGGTTTGAAACAGTAATGGAGAACCAGTGAGTAAAAAATAATAATCATGCAATTCCGGTCTTTATAAACTGTGGAAACAAACTTAATTCTGTTTTGTCTCTGAAGGCCACAAATCCGAACCAACCATTCTCTACAAGACTGTCAAAAGGGGAAGCAGCTTTGTCAAGGCTCTTAATCTAAAGGTCTCCTCTCTACATCCTCATACCTGCTATCCAAAGAGAAACCTAGAAGCATTATACTCGGCAGATTTTTGGTGTACTAAATGAATCACTTCATTAATTGAATACATCTAAATTGTCGCTGAAAGGTCAGCCAAGTTTCCAGATTTGAAAAAGGCTGAACCTACCTTTGTATTAAAGCATTCAAAGATAAGCATGAGTAAACCTCCTGATGTGAAGAGTGAACTTCACAATGATACAATGAGACAATGATAAACTTTTTCTCACACTCAGCTAGCAATGTGCTTCTGTGGGTGCTCTCATCATCCTGAAGTGTCTGGTCAAGCAAGTGTAGGGCTCCAGTACTAGAGAAAATGACAAATAATATGATATACTGAGGCAATTTCTCTACTCTTTCCTGTAAGCCAGGCAATTCGTTGAAGTAAGAGAGATTTTAATGGGAGTAAGAAAAACAACTAGTCTAAGTAGCATAGCACAGTGACTGTGATCCATATCTATAATGATTGCTCCCCACTGGGTCAAGTCTTATGACGTTTAGCTTATCATGAATATGTCTGTTCATACCTGAAAAGACAAAACAGACAAAGGACAAGAGCACAAACAGCTACAGAATGGTGTAGTAATTTGTGCAAATTCACACACCAGATTACTGACGGAGACCAAACAGAATTATGTCATGGATTTGCGTACCCAACTATAACTGCGAGGGCTGACAGAGGCACCACTCTCTTACAGGGCACAGGGCAGGCACATGAACTAAGTAGAAGCTGTAATTGCTCTGCTGTCATTAGAAAATGGGACTGTAGCATAGAAAATTTGAGAATTTTAGCCCTTGCTGCCACTTAGCCTAGGCTCTTAAAAACTTGTAAGTCTTCCTCCTGAAGATGGCAAACGATAAAACAAATAGTAAACCAAACAAACTACAAAGAGAAAGATGCATTAGTATGCAAACTACCTCCCCACAGGGGAACTCCTCTAATCTTTTCTCTGACATTCCTCCAAATTTCTTTATAAAGCAAGCAGGTTCCTTTTGGGGATCTCTTCACAAATGTTAATTAATAGACAGGTTTAGTTGTAGAACTCATATAGGACAAGATAAAAAATGGCAGTTATTTTACTTCCAGAAAGCTATATACTACATTAGTAAAGTCTATATACTACATTAGTAAAGTCTCCCCCCTCTTTCGCTGGTTTCCTAGCCACATAGTATAAACTTAGTGAGAAAAGTGGTCATATTTGCAAATGGACAAAATATAAATTCAAAGGCTTTCAGCAAAGTTTTCCTATGATGGTCCTAATAATAGAAGATGGCAGTTAGAGTAGGAAACAGGAGGATTATTTAGCATCTTTTGTTTGATGTCACGAGTACTTTTTCTCTTTGTGCAATCTTGCTTAAGTGAGCAAAACTCGGGTCGTTAGAAGACTTAGTCACAGAAGGATGACAAAAATGTTGGAAACTAAAGTGGAATCCATAGAAGAGGAATTACTAAAAGGAAAAAAGATCCAAACTCCAGTAGGTATGATGTAGATGATAGAAGAAAAAATCGGTAGGAAAAAGGTGCCTCCTAAAAGGTTATCAGAAAGAAAGCAAGGTCATTCTATTCTTATTCACCTAGAGGATCAGATCAAGAAACATGGAAAAAAACCACATATTTACCAACACACAAAAAAGATAACAAAAATAAAATGAATACTTTCTAGAGTAATTTTCTAATTAGTATCTCTGTGGAGGAGAAATATCAGGGGACATAAAAATAGGTTTATATGCAGACAGACCAACAGAAGTGAAGCAAGGAAATATATTCAGTTCTCCAGCAACTGATTAAATTACCTCACTAAGTATGCCCAGCCCTGCAGTATTAAGCATTGCCAATGTTATAAAAAAAACAATCCAAGGACTGCACCCTTCCTACAACATAGGCTAAGATAGCAAATAAGGTAATTTCCACTGGGACTAATAAAGTTGAATAGCAAATTTAAAAATACCATAAAAAATCCCTCAAACCAATGCAGACTGTCACCAGATTTAGCCACCTGACAGCAGGGCAGGTTGTGCCCCACAGTCAACTTCTTAACTGAATAGCATTCTCATTAAAACAGAAATATGATTATTATCTCATAGACTATATAAAACAACATATTTATTGTCCTCATGATCTAATCCATCCTGTTTTGTGTATGTTAGAGGCTTGCTAATCCTTCTTGGGAGCTTTCTACCTTTCCCCTGAAACACTTCCAGAAAAAATATTTTTTAAAGACTGATACATGCTGATTTGCCACTTCTACTATAGCTAAAAGCAAATAATAGAAGGAATTATCCAGCATGGCTGCATAATCATGATTACAACTCTCACAAATATTTTTGCCACTCATATTTCAGTGATGCTTTACGGAAAATAATATCTCTACTGTATAAAATACAGGAGAGAAATGAACAGGAGATGAGCTGCTGATGCCCCTTCCACTGAAATAATTCTCCAGTTTTTCAGGTGACCTAATGAAAACCATTGTTGCTCATACTCTGTTTTGCTCAAAACAAATGTAATCACTCTTGAACAACAGATAGCCTCAGCCCTTGTGGATATGTTTTGATTGTCCTACAGCAATAAGCATTATTATTATTATTATTATTATTATTTACTGTATTTGACAAGTTACTTTGATTAAAGAAGCCTAAGTGGAGGAGGGAAAAGATCATAATCTACTAATGTAACAGTATAATATTTATGTCGAATTTGCCCTACAGGGTCCCAGGGGCTCTTCAGTTATGCCTCTTGTTTGCATGGTGTTTGGTTGGAAAATGAAACGAGGAAAAATTCTGAATAATACTGTACAAAATACAATATGAAGTTTCTGGAAAACAAGTAAGAACAGAAAACTGTTGGAGAGAATGCAGGGTAAACATTCTTTAAGGGATCTGGGCTGAAAGGGATAGTATTTGCATTTGGCACAAACACTTTTTCGCTATTGGAGCAATAAATTGATCAGAAACAGGCAACAGTAAGACACAGGAATCCCTGGTCAGGATACAAGTGAAAAGAATTGCCTGGAAACACTTCTCTATTGGGAGGAAAGAAAAGCTAACACACAAACAAAAAAAACCCCCAAGCAACAACAAAAAAGATCACACACATTACAGTTGAAAAAAGAGAGAAAAATGGAAATAATGAACATGAAGAGTGTAAAAAATACACTAATATTATCTGAAAACAAAAAATACTGATGAAATACCAGACACATTTGTGCAGAGGTATCTTTTGGTCAGACTTTGACTTTTAACAGAATCTAGAACAGACCAAAGGACACAAGTGTTATTCTGGCATGAAGTGGAGATCCCTTTTAAAGTGAGATCCTATTGATCTGCCAACTTATAAAATCCCAAAACCAAAAAATAGTTGTTCTGTTCTTTCAATCTTTTTATTCAACACTAACAATTGAATTTATTACAAAACTACTACTTTGGACATTAAGGCAGTAGCCTGTATCTATTTCCAGGGGAAACGCTAGCCTAGTCTGGTATCTAAAAAAGTCTGTAAAGTTTCCTAGCAGATATGAAAAGTAGTCCAGCCATAGGCTATGTATCCTGAACTAGAAGAAGGCGTGATATAAACTAATGACATATTTTCTTATCTTAGTAATCACTGAGGGCAGGACACAGACAGAACTTGGAAACTTCATAAAACACTATGATCACAGGAATCATTGTAACAGTATATCAGATCTCAAGATTCTTGTACCTCTAATTGAAGTCCTCGGACAACGTGAATAGAAGGAACATTGCGTCGACTGCTGGTTTGAAGCAATAGAACAATTCCAAGGCAACCATGCCCTTCCTTTTATGACTCATCCCTCAATTTCTAAGTTCTGTGGAAATCAGAACTTAAAACATCAATTAAACTATAATCCAAAATGACACAAGAGGCTCATGGCTAAGTACAGCAGAAGTTAAATAGCTCAGTAGCTGTGACAAAGTTATCACTCGTTCACATTCAAGGCTTTGATTTAGATTATTGCTTTACAAAATGCGTTTTTGCTAGTATATTCTTTTTATTCCAATCATAATTGTAATGACTGGACATATCTGATTAAAGCTACATCTGGTCGTGAGCTTTATAGCTAGTCTGGTGAACAATCAAATTCAAGTACCTACAGACATTCTCTTTAAAGTACTTCATGAAGCCTTCTGATACTGTGTGAAGTGTCAGCCACAGCAAAACTTTGTGACTAGTAAAACTGAAACCTCAATATACATGGATTTTATGATTTTATCTGCACTGCCAAAATAGATGTGAAGATTTATAGAATGAATTTAATAACAGACATTCATCATTTAAATCTCCTCCATAATCAGCATGATGCAGTCTTTGGATAGAATTTAATTGTTATTTTGTAGAAAGCTGAACATTTCTAGGAGGAATTTTAGTTTGTGGACTTCACAGATTAATAGTTTCATACATGAGATCTATGTTATTTCAGTCTGTGGTATATACATGTTTACCAGTACACATAATGTGTGTATTTATGTGAGGATTTTTCCATGTATATCACAACGTCAGTGCATGATGAAAAGGTGACATATTGATGGGTGTGGATATTTCCGGGATTTTGACTGAGGCATAAGCTGGTCCCTTACATTTTTAGATGAGTCTTTGATGACACCAGCACATTAGAAAAAAAACACCCAAAGCATTTGATCTTTACAAGTGCTGCGAAATTTGTTTCCTCACATTGTGACGTAAGGAGCTAAACTACAGAGACAGACAAACTGATAATTAAGCATGATAGCCTCTTTACAGTAAGGAAACACTTCAAAACTTCCATAGCTCTTGCTAAAACGAATCAGCTCTCCCAATTTTGGCACTGCTAAATCGCTCAGGTAGACAGGTCGCCGATGTTTTAGGCATCACGTTTAAAACTGTGCTGAGAGCGCTTTTATTTTGAAACTGTGCTTAAAGCAGAGGCAACAGTCAAGAAGACATTATCATACTCCACGTTATCGACACTTGTCACCGCCTTTGTTAAAGGCACACAGAGGCCGATTACCACCTGAGAATGCACTACTCAGACACGAGAAGGAAAATATTTAGGAATACACTGGCTTCAAAAGCCCTATCTTTCCTGTTATCTGACAACCCCCAACACCAGAAAGCCTGACTAACTGGATGAGCAGGTATTCCCCAAACCGCTACAGAGTGTAGAGAATACAGAGGATGGAAGTGATACTCAGTTATGGATGTTCTCCATCAGAAGAAATGTTCTTCAGGGAGAAAAACTGGAGCTGTTCCATGCATTCCTGAAACAGCCATCCCAGGATTAGCATAATGTAACTAAAAGCCCAGTATTGTATCTTTCTTTCTTTCTTTCTCTTCAGTGGTGTCACAGGCTCTTGCTCCAAGATTTGATAAAAAATTAACATTTCTACCAAAAACAGTCATGAGAATAATACTTTTCATTCATCCAATCAAATGCACAATCTGTAGCTGAAATCTAGAATACACATTTAGTACCATATACCAAATTATTCACTTCAACAGTGTTAAATGGAACCACTAACACATCCATGTACAGGATAATGACACCAATACTGAAAGGAGGGGAGAAAAACTCCTGGAATGCTTTTCTTTCCCCCTCCACCCCCTCAAAAAAAAAAACCCATAAAAGTTGTCATATTGGTTCCATGGGGATTCAACATCTCCGTTTTTTAAAGCCAGAGAAGGATACTATTAGCAATTAGGAGCAGCAAATCAATAAGAGCCTAATAAAGAACGTTTTTAGCAACAAGACATATCAACTTCACCTATTTTTCAAGTAATAATGCTGAAAGAAAAAACTCCTATGAGCTTTGGTATCTTTTGACAGCCTGTTTAACTTCCAGAAAGCTCAGGGCCCAGCATGATCTGCAATGGATACATAGAATAGGTGATAACTAAATCCAAATTATTCAGAAGCTATACTTATTCTATTACTTATACTTGCAGTAATTACTTCTATGCTTTTTTCCTTACAACCTTGCCACACTGTTGCAATATGTGAAATCCATATATAGTGACCTATCAGAAGTAAGGACCATTGAATAAAGCTTTTGATAGCCTAGGACATACTAAAGATTGTTAATGGGGACTGGGTGGTAACTGGGCAAGGAAGATGAGCATTGATGACAGGTTCTCTATAGGTGCTTACAGCAAGAGAAGGCGGTTAGCTTTAAATTACGCTTTACTTTCACAATACTTCAGGTGTGGAACTTCCATGATTCAGGTGCAATTGCAAAGTGTAGTACACTATGTTTAAGAAGGGTGTGTAAAATTTGGAACATATTTTTAGTATCAGTTAAGAAGTTTCATATCATCAGGACATTGCTTACTGGAAACTGTGTTGAGGACTGTAAGACTTACCTATGTAGACCAGGTTGAGTATTGAAGCCACCCCAGATAAGAATGTAGCTTCCATTGCCATCCAAACAGACCACATCCATAGGGACTACATAACATTGGAGTACAAGTTTACAATCTACTCTCAGAGATTAGTCCCAGAATAGCAAAAATCTCTTCTAACTCCTCAAATGTCAGTGATCCTCCTTTAAGCTCATGCATAAGAAGTGTAAATGTTTTGGGAACATCATGCAAAGATCACCGATAGAAAGAAAGATTCACATTCCAGGACATTCTGGGTGTAGCCCAGAGGGACAATTTGAGTTTCCATTTGTGCTCACAGATAAAATTTGATCTGAATACTTTAGAGAATAAGCAAACCACACATTTATTTAAAAAAAAAAAGATTTCAAAGACTACACAAATTAGGCCCTTTGGCTGTCAGGAGAAATAGCATGTGTGTGAATAAACATGTATGTTTGCTGGAAAACTAGATTTGTAACTTCTTGGCATTCTTTCCACATCTAGAAACGTTCATTTTTACCCTATATTGCCACTTGGAAAAATTCTAAGAGATTTACTGCATATCAGGAATACGAGTTTCTATAAGAAAGCTGAGTCTCCAAACTAGGAAACACATAAAAAGCTATATTTACATGTTCATTCACTAGAAATCACCTCACTTGACTGAAATAGTACTTAAAATGTACTCTTCTTTTCAGAGATCATAAAGGGTAGAGAATACTAGTTGTTCTTGTACAATCACAGGACACCAAACTGATTAAGAGTGGCTATTATTTTACTACTTGTTAATGATTCCTTGAGTCCAGAACAACTGGCAATAATAGAAAGGAGACTCATTTTACCATGTAAGACTCTTTTTATCATGATCAGATGCATCAGTGAATCTGAACACAGGGTGCCTCAGACCATATCAGAACTGAGGTGACACTTTTGAGCAAATCACTGTTAAATAAAATCCATCAAGACATACTTGTTCAACAGTTTGGGGACAGAAAGGGACAACTTTCACTGTCAGAGGTGACAACAGTAAAACTAACTCCCTACAGCTACACAAAGGAAGCCTGCTACTAATACTTGTGCACCCATAACAACGGGTCAAGAAATTTCCACATGGCTGATGTCACCTCCCAAATTGTGATGACAGGTTTTAAGTCCCAAACTGCCTGAAAATAGAGCAATAGCAGTCCCAGGTTCCAAGGCTTCCCTTCTCACTGCTCAGTGCCTGCTCCATGCTGGTTACTGTTTTGCCAAATCAGCACTGGGCTTCCCACTCAATAACATAAATGTTGTCTCTCCTATTCCAAATCCCTGCTTCCACTGGTAATTTCTGTACACTTGCAGAACAATCCTGTACTCTGGGTGCTCCTGTCAGACCAAGACACTGTTTAGATTGACAAATTAGAGCCCTTCAGGCTTGATTTGCTTGTCTTGTCAGCATCTGAAAAAAGGTCTAGTAGTGCTGCCTTTTCCATCTGCTGTACCTCCCCTTCTGCCTTTTTTTCACTGGATGTATTCCAACATGAGCAGGAACTTGCGTTCTCAGCAAAGGCAGTCTGCATGCATCTCTGTTGCTAGCTTTAAAAGGAAAAAAGCAGCTTGTAGGACAGCTGCTAGGCAGTTTCAGGCTGTTTTTTTTGCTACAGCCTGGTAAATTGTGTTTGAATGGGAGATCAAAATGGCACAGTATCCAGGCACTCATGAAGCACAAGCGTCCTTACAGTAGCCCAGTGCTTTCCCTGACATTGAACCTGGAAGAAGCTAATCTCAAAGAATAAACTTATCCGCAAACCTCCACATTATATAACGTGTCCTGATTTCTTACTTTGTAGAGGAAAACACATGGATATCAGGACATGCACATTTGAGGACATCCTTTTGTATACCGTGCTAACAGCTAGCACAAATAGTGCACCTGTGCACTGTCAGATACGTACAGCTGTGAGATCATGTTCATATGCCCAAGCCACATCAGACTTGAGCTGCTAGTGATCCAGCCCGATCACAGACCAAACTTAGCAGAGGGGTAATTCTTTCTTAGGATACCAAGGCAAAATTTTCTACATCTTTGACCAACTTGCTGCTGCAGTTTTAATTTCTGCTACTGAAATTGGCTAGAGGCACGCTGTAAATCATAGGATTTTCCTTCCTTGAAGAGGAACAAGTCCTCCCAGAAGTCATTTCCAGACACGCGAGGGACAAAAAAGGTGACTGGGAACAGCTGTTGCAGATTTACCAAGGGAAAATTTTGCCTGACAAATCCGACTGCCTTCTACAATAACATAACTGGTTCCATGGGCATGGAGTAGTAGGCTTTTCACAAGGTCTCCCACAGCATCACTGTAGCCAAACTGGCCAGGTATGGACTGGATGAATGGGCTTAAAAGGTGGGTGAAAAACTGACCGCACCATCAGGCTCATCAATGGTCAATGGTTCAAAATCTTAGTGAAAGCTGGTTAAAAGTTATATCAGGTTCAGGACTGTTTCATATCTTCATCAATAACCTGGACCTTGACAATAGGACAGAATGCACCTTCATCAATTTCACAGATGACATCAGATGCAAGAGACCAATTCATGTGCTGGAGGTCAGGGCTGCCATTCAGAGAGACCTCGACAAGATAAAGGAATGGGCCAACATGAACCTTGTGAAATTCAGCACAGACAAACACAAGTTCTGCACCTGGGACAGAATAAGTTCATGAAAGAGGCTAGAGGATATTGGTGGAAAGCAAACTCAACATGAGTCAGCAATGGCAACATTTCTTTGTGATGGTGAGGGCTAAGTGCGTGCAGGGTTGTACTAGCAAGAGCACAGCTAGCAAGCAGGCTGATGGAAGTGAACCCTGCTTTATACTTGTGAGGCAGCACCTTGAACACTGCATCCAGTTTGGGGCCTTTCATCACCAAAGTGATATTGATAAACTGGAGAAGGTACAGTGAACGGTCACTAAAATAGTTAAGTGCCTGGACCACATGACATATGAGGAGAGGCTGAGGGACTGGGTTTGTTTCGCCTCAGGAAGAGAAGGTCTGGGAGAGGAATCCAATTGTCATCACCAAATATCTAAAGGGCAGTTACATGGAAGACAGAGTCGCTCTTCTCAGAGCTACACAGTGCAAGGACGAGAAGCAACGGTCACAGACTGCAGCAGGAGAAATTCTGACTGGATATAGGGGTGGGGGGGGATTCAGTGTAAATGGTTAAGCCCTGAAATAGGTAGTCCAGAAAGACTGAGAAATCTCTGTTCTTGCAGGTTTTAAAAACTTGACTGCACAAGGTCCTCAGCAATCTGATCTAACTTTGAAGTTAGCCCTGCCCTTCATAGTCTCTGGAGGCTCATTTCAAACTGAATTGTGTTATCTGGAGATCTCTGACACTTTTCCTGTTCTTCAAAGGCCACCTTGCTACACAGGGCTGTTTGACAAGCTCACCTCTGCATTCAGGTATACTGTCACAGGCTCACAGACTGGAGTTTTGATGCACATTCTCACAACTGCGCCACTAAAATGTCAACGGTGTCATATACTCATTTCTTAGTACTCACTTACTGCCAGATCCTTGAGGTTGCTATCAGGCAAATTCCCATAAAAATCTGGAGAAAGCAGAGTATAATTCAGTGCCACTACTTCATTGTGACTTATCTGAACAGAAACCACATGTTAGCTAACTGAAACTACATTAGGGCTGTGGGGGCAAAGTCTAGAAGCTCCTGATCACTATTTGTTCAGTTTTTACATAGAGCTCTCTTTGGAGTTGCAGGTATGGTGCCTGAAAAAAGTCTGAGCAAAGCTGACAATGGACTTCAACAACTGACTACAACTGATTTATTACACTAAACCGGTTGGTGAATGACTTGGAGCCTGAGGCTACATATCCCAGTATTTCATTAGCTTTACCCCACTCTAGTAAAATCAGCATTTTTTCGGACAGGAATGTTAACTCTCTTCCCAAATATGGAAAGGATAGTTCAAAATCAGTGGAACAGCTGAGAATAAAAGGCAGTAATGACTTTGACTTCCCTTTGACTTCTTGATCCCAAAGCTGAACAAGGGTGACCACAAGGCATCAACAGTAACATAGGCCAGCCTTGCGATCCTGACTATTCGTGGTCCTGGATAGCACTTAGAAGTGGCAACTGTTTAGATCAGTCAAAAACTGAGCCAGATTCACTTCCCTCCTTATTTTTTTGCTAGAAATATTTCCTAGAACAGAAGCACAGTGGAAGTTTGGCACAGAGTGCCTGTGTGGCTGCCGTTTCCAAGTCCTTTGCATTAGTATGAAAAAAGTAATAAATCCAATGTAATTTCTAGAAAGAGAAGGGTGAAGAGGAAGAAAACAGCTTCTAGATTTTAAGTGCAAACTGATATTGACCAAAACGCAAAAATAAAAAAATGCTATCTGTAACCACATTTTGTGTTAAACTCATTGTGAGTTAGCTAATTATAATGGAATATACACATTACACTGAGAGAAGTCAAATGTAAAATTACTAAGATATTAAAACTTAAACTAATAGAAAGTATTTCACCTTTCCCTTTTCCTACTCCAAATTTTATTTTCATATTTCAAATAGACCTCTTGGAAAATGTAGGTCTGATCTTTCTTTGCTTGGCAAAGGCTTGCCTTTTTTTGTGATTCATAATATACAGTAACAGAGGTAGAATAAACAGGCGCATAGTGGATTAGCAACGAAAACCTACCTAGTCCTGCATTCTCATTACTCTGGTCTTACTTAAAGCTCAGTGAATTGTATTTCCTTCTTTCACCTTTTCATTCTCCAGTTATGTCATTTCCATTAGCTAGGAGACTGCAAGGCTATTTTGTGCAGGTTTCATGGCACTAAGGGAGAAAGTAGATGTTAATAGCTAATATTTGTTTCTTATGAATTATATTTCTGGCGCTTAATGGCTTATTTCCTTGGCAACAAACACATAATGTGCTTTTTAATAAGGTTTGCATATGAGCTGTGTACAGGACCATGCCAGAGATCCCAGCTGTCAAGGCTTTTAAAATATTACAAATTCAGAAGAATGTATCTACCCTTTGACAAAGCAAGGACCACACTGGTGATTTGGCAGAAGAGCAAGAGCCTTCCCTAGTCTTTATGAAATTGCTCAAACTGCAGTCTCCTGCTTCTAGTATCTGTAAGGTTCATACTGCACGTAAGTCAGTGATCAGTCCTTATTCAAGCAAAGACTATTCTCACTTACTTTACATCAGTATAATTTCATTAACTTCCTGGTTATCCACTTAAATTCTCTACAATGAAAAAAAGCAGGATGACATCCCAGGAATAAAATTTGGGCAGTAAGGCTGCACTGTGGTTTATCCTGAAGAAATCTTGGAGAAAAATCAAGCTGGTTATTTTGTTTCATATTTTTCTGTGGAACAACTTGTTACAGGAAATAGGCTGCAGTGTTTTTCAGAACTTCATGCTTTGTGAAATCTTCTAAAGATCACAAGAGGGTATCCCACATCCACAGAAAACAAATCTTAAACTACACAAAGCGTACTGATGAAAAAACAGACTTCTGATGAATATGCACAGGCACAAATAACTCTTATGACTGAAGTCAGCAGAGATCATTGAAGTACCATTCTTAAGTGCCTCTAATATTCTGTTTCATAACACGTATAAAAACCCTATGTACTAGTCTGAAAAAGAAAAAAATTAACTAGGAGTTTGTCAGAAAAGTATGGTTATTGGTAAAATTTTGAGTTATCCCATAATGTTATTTTGAGGCTGTAATTGTACATACTTTCAGGTTTCCCCTTCATAAAAAGAAATAATTTTATGTTATGGATTTCCTATTAAAATTTTCCATAGCCACCTTATGTATTAAATGCTAGAAAAAGGTAGTCGCCTCTTAGTTCTAAAAAGCTTGTATCTTGCAGGGTACCAGTCCTGGCAGAGAGACGGAAATTCAGGTTTCAGGACTTTCGAACCCCAGCAAGACTTGAACTGGGATAGTTTTAGTGATGGGAGATAAAGGCTCTTGGTCACAAAGGGATGTGGATGCCGATCTCTTGAACAGGCACTGACCAGAAACACTCATTGCATCTGTTGTTTACAAAATACTGATAAACCAATCACTTCACTGATTGGGCAATGACTTTATATCTTTCTAGTATTTTCATCTTAAATCCAATGAAAGTGAAAGGCAGAGAATTCAACTTTATTATCATACACAATCCAGTGCCTTCTGATTTTGTTATGCATTCCAGAAGTCTCATTCTACTAACAGTTCACCTCACTTGCAGATGTTCACACCAAGTTTTGATTTTCACACAATCACTATTGGTTCACCACACAAAATGAACTGTGGGTTTTTTTTATCAAAAGGATACATGAATGTCTCTCTGTGGAACAAGGCATACATTAGGAAAGAAAGAAGAAGGGAAGAACTGTCTGCATCCCCAGAAAACTAAACTTGTAATTATAAAGATGGAAAAACAGCAAACAAACCTTGTGCCAGCACTGGTCTTCAGCAGGGGCTGAAGGTGTTTTGAAAAGGTCACTTTTTTATTTTTTTCATGTCCCTGGAAATAAGTAATGTAATTAACACCATATAAATGTTGGCTGACTCTAATCTTCATAACACTATAAAACAGCAACAGGAAAAAGGGAGTGGAACACTGAGCCTCTAACAAAGTGCCAGATAATTAACTTGTTTATATTCTCAGACTGTCATCTACATAGTATCTGATGTAACTAGTAAAGAGTACAATCACATGATCCGTAAGCACCTTAAAACATTTACGGACAAGTAATCCACACAGTGCTCAGAGTTAAGAGAGGCTGATGTCCATTAGCATCAGTATCAAAAATAAGAGGAAAGAGAGCTCTGCAGAGTTAGAGATAGCTTCCACATTCTGCATCTTCATGGATAGCTTCAGACACACAATAACAAGACCTTATTAACCAAGGTGAAATTAAGTATGATTTAACAGTCAGCTCATACAGACTCCTGTGCTACTGAGTCTACTTGTGAGTCAGAGACAGAAGAAAGAAATAGAAGGGTGCTAATGATCTGCTGCTTGGTGACGTGAGAGTCAGGCTTATTCTACAGGTGTTGTCTATAGAGCTTCTATGGAAAGCAACCAGAAGAAATCACCAGTGCTAAGAGGTGCTCCAAAATCTACAACAGGAGGAGGGAGACACGGAAGCAGTTCTAGAGACATCCGCTCACACAACATGGAGAGACTCAGTAAAATAAAAAGAAACTTCCTTTCCTGGTTTGGAAGTTAGTTCTTGTGCTATAAAACTGCAGAGATTAAGAGAGGTTCTCTGGATGATGCTAAACACATCTCACTGACAGTCTTGGAATGTTCCTCAGAGAGGATCCCACAGATCCTTTCTTTCCCCTCCACGCCTTATCTCCTGATTTTTGATTTATGTTCCAGAAAGAGAAGCTCACCTCTTCCCATTGTTACAATTGGTGTTGTTCTGTTTGGCTTGCTTATCTAAAACAATTGGAAACTTCAGAAAGAAACAATTCCAAACGTTGAAAAAGAGTGCTCCGCTGTTCCATCTGAACCAAGAAACACAACGAAAGGATTATTAAACACAAGGATACAAGATCTAATAGATAGGGAGGAAAAAAGAAGGTGGAAGTAGCACCAAATTATACAGTGGAACAATTAGTATGAGAGACATCCCTCCAAATCATATTGAACAGAACTGAAATTAATAAATAAGGTGTGCACTGAACCACTACAGGTGGCATAGGGATGAAAAGAAGTTAGCAAAACTGTTACTTCAGGCAAGCCTGTGTAAACAGAGAACCTGTTTAATTTCTCTCCTTTGTTCAGTCACATCACATCAGGCTAGATCAGTGTAATCAGGACTCCCCAGCTGCCATTACACCATGCTGAGCATAACTGAACATCAAGAATGTTGACATGAAATTGCCTCTGCTCGCTACTTCACAACATGTAGTAGAATGATATTCAAAACCAACGCTGACACTGTATAACAGAGCATCACAAAACTGTAGAGAAGGCAACTTCTATAAAGCTTGCAAACTTGTGCGTCAGTCACAGTTTCACCAGTGAATGTTGCCATCATTGCATCATTCAAGCATCGGAAAGAAATAATTATTTCCAGTTTAACAAAGCAGTCGACACATAGCAGCTTTTTGCTTCAGAACAGAATTGATTTCTGCTCCATCAATGACACAAAGTTAGAAAGTATGAGGCAGTCATGAACAAATAGCTGCAATACTCATTCTCCAGGAACAGAAAAGTAAATTGATTTCCATATGACTTAACTGCTCAAATCAATAGCTACCCTCCCTTCCTCCTGTACGCACACAGATACTTTTCTTCCTTTAAAATAACCAATATTATCTCCGAATTTAAGGAGCATCATACTGTGCTTAACATAGTTTAAACATAGTTTTCACAGGAAAACTACCCTGAAACATTTTCTGCCTCGTACTTTATCCAATGAAAAATTTGTCATCAGTTTTTGTGAATCTGGTCACAGATAACTGTGGTGTAACAATTTTATATTCATGTTCTTCATCTCCTAGGATACTGGTTCTACAATTTGATGCCAGTTTACAATTTGAATCACGTCTATCAACACAACATCACAACATCCCTACGTTTACAATCCTAGAAGATGAAGGACATATGAAAACATCATTTCCTTGGGGTATGACACTGTCCAAAGTTACAGCGACACCAGGTAAGAGGAAATTGAGGCCACTTTAAGTAGATTCCTAGTGAAAATTTAAAATTGTCAATTGACTAAATACTAAATTATTAATAACTTTCTGAGAAAACTGGAAGCAGCAAGGTTAAAGCCTATAGTGCACAGACTTGCACGCGTGAGTTACAGTCTGCTAAGGCTTTAGATGGTATGTAAGCCATAAAGATGCTGACAGCCAAAACACTCTGAGGATGAAAGCATTCACATCAGCAGTGGAATGTGCTCCTGCATGGTCAGAGAAAAGCATTTCTGCATTTATTTGCATACATAATATGATGGACTGACAGCTTTTTTTTTTTAAACTCCGAGAAAATCCTTTTTATTAAATGACTACCAATGGCAGCTTCAGATATTGCTGCTCTTGCAGATGAAGTAAAAACACAAGGAAAATGATAAATGCCTATGGTTTTGCCTCTGGACTCCACGTAATTTCTTAAACTGCACATCCAGCTCAATTAATCCTAATCAAAGGCAGCTTCTGATGGCTGCTAAGGTAAACAGTAGTTATTTGTCCACACAAATTATGAATTTTGGACATAGGCTGTAGTGTTTCTACCATTCACAGATTCATTTCCCCACACTCTCAACACTCAGGGCAGAATATATGCTGCCTAGAAGCACTGAGCTGTTTATTTTCAAAAAATCACAGAAACACCCACACATAGGATCAATTTACTTATAAAACATACAGTATCATCAATGGAAGATAGCTTGCACTATTTTTCCTTAACAGCAGAAGAACAACCAATGAAAATCTAAAGTCTATTCTTCCTGTCATTCTCATCATTTTAAAAACATTAAACCCCTAAAATCCACTCCTGTGCTTTGGGGTTTGGAACATTGTTCCAACTCCCTGCCCTAAACCAAAGAGCACTTGGTGTGGTTACTGTGTAATTAAGTTATACACCCAAACAACATAGCACCTTATCAAGCACAGGTATTTCAAGAAGCTTAACAGTAACATAAAATTCAAAAGCTGATGCATTCTACAGAGTTAGTTATGGAAGACCAACATGGAGAGCATGTGAAGCTTTCATGTGAACAACTGAATATACTTATCTTACTGTAATAATGATCCCAAAGGGCACAGAATTAGAATTGCGTAGATTGCAGGTAGGCAGGGGCAAGGTGCTCTGACATCAGGTCCTTTTTATATTTATTTATACAACTATAAATAAATATATTTAATAAATATATTTAAATAAAAATAAAGACATATAGCTAAGAATGTTATCTTAATATAGGATTATACTATATACAAATTATACCTAGTTTGTATAAATTCCTCTAAAATTATTCCTTTAACTACTACATCTAGTCTTACACACAAGCTTATAAATTTTACATATACCCTAAAATTCACTTTATATATAAATTTACAATTTATATCTTATATAAGCATGTTACATTTATTTGTAATGCCACCGTATCAAGTCCAAAGGTGCTCTGATATTGTTACTTTTAACAACACTGTCATAAATATCATAAATAACAGTAACACAGGACAAAACCTATTTATTCTCTGTACATTTTACACTTTGGGGTGGGGTTTTTTATTTGTACACTTTTTCTACAAAACCTAACAAGAATAACAAATAACAAAAGGATAGTGCAACCATTCTGTGCTGTCCTTTCAACAGGTCAATGGATTTGCAGGAAGGAATAAGAACAATCACTCATTAAAGAAAGAAAGGCAGGCTGTAAAGTACTATTAGTTGGGCTCCAGGTAACTACAGGTACATGTCTCTAGAAACAAGTTTATTTCCCAAATTCTCTAATCAGACACTTCAAGGTGCTCAAAGATCAGGGTGATGCTAACAAGAAAAACAGAACGCACTGTTTGTTCCACTTCTCAGCCACCACCAGACGAGTCTTTCATTCCACTAAATGGCAAATCAGTACTGATTAGGGAGCACAGGCAAAGATCCTGATGCACTGTAGGTGTGTAAGTAATAGTGAGTGAACTTTTCTAGTCCCAGTACTAAAATACATCATGTCTCAATGGATATCTGCCCCCATCCTGTTCAGTCATAAAGTGTAAATGGGCAGTCCTACAGCCTCTGAAATCTCTTACTGAAAACACTGTTTTGTGTCACAAGTCACAAAATCACCCACGAGGAAAAAGTGTTTAGATTCTGTAGTTTAATTTATACTACTACTGTCTTAGGTAACATATTTTAGAATAAAACATAGAGTATTGATTCAAGATAGGCAGACAATTACACGTCTTTCAAATGTAAAGATATAGACCACATAAAAGCATTCTGTGTTAGCTACTTAATATCAGAGGTAAACTATTTTTATTACAATAATTCATAATTAATAAATGTGGGGGGGATTAATTAACAAGACTTTGGGTCTCTGAGTACAGTACAGAGTGAATACTGTGAGAACGAAGTTCTCCAGTAGATGGAAGCATTAGTCAGCAGAAGCTGAGCTCACACAGCTCAGGATTGTCTAACCTGCAGCACTGCAGGCTGCCTCCTCTACTACACACAGAATTTTACCATGTAGATACCCAAGTGGCTGACACTGGTGGAAAACAAATCTATGATTCTTTAGCAGTATAAGATCTCCAGTATTGCTATATCACAGCACGCGATTATTATTTAAAAATTTACAAAAACCTGACATTGGTGAAAGATCAGAGGCAGGTAGCTGCAATATGAATTGTGAACCTGACTGTGGATTACAGGTAAAATTTACCAAAAAAACCATAAGCTCTGCCAACCTTTTCCCATACGTCTCTGACAGTTGAACACACACAGTCCAGCTTCTTGCTTTCTTTCTCATATTCTCTCCAGTAAATGTGATCTGAATGTAAATATTTAAAATGTACTTGAATACAATAAATGCAAGTCGCGAGGTATAGTGCTGAAATAAAACAAACCCAAGTTCAGAGGTCATTCTGAAGCTCAGTTAACAGGGAAAGCAACACAAGTGGTCATTAGTAGTAGGATCAAATATGCCTTCAATTACAGATTCAACAGTATCCCATACTAATAACTGTAAGATTGTTATGGTCCATTAGAGCCCAGGAAAATTGCATGATTATTGACACATATTTCACAGTGATGCAAGTCCTTTAGCTCAAAATGAACAAAGCATCCTGATTTGCAAACACCACCATTGCATGTTGATAAACTAAACACTGTTATCAAGTTAGAATTAAAGAATTTACACACAGGTCTGAAACACAGGCCAGTGATTATTCACGCCTCTCACCTGGCTGTTAGGAACACCTCAACACTGACCAGCTGCTGCGTTCCACCTCCAGTAGCTGTTTTGTCTCACTGCTGTCTGATCACTTATAACTGTTGTTTCCTGCAGTCTACCTAGTTACAGATGTGAAACACAATTTTCTTTTACAGTTATTTTAGCACAGAGGCTGAGATTACTTTGTGCAGTACACTGAACAGAGAAACAGTTAATCAAGTAGTATTTTTAAAGTATGAGGAAGGGAATCCAAAACAAAACTCTACTAAAGGTTTTTACGACTTCACCCCAAACATCAAAAAACCCAACCCCTGCTCCTTTGTTGGGGGGGG